>JAPKLW010001035.1:0-16800 GCA_026898455.1 Plectranthus barbatus | reverse complement strand
CCTCATTTTTACTCGTTTAAGATTTTATATTTTATTTCAATATTTTTATCTCATCACATAACCCTAAGACATTTCATGAATGTGAACAGCCTAACCGAATTTAAAAAACCCATTAATCATAATCGTCTAATTTTTAAAGATTAGAAAATAAGTAAAATTAAATCATTACCTCACGAGATAAATAATTCAATAATCTAATTTCAAAAGGTGAATATAGAAGATAAATAAGACAATAGAAATAAGAAGCCGTGATGACAAAAAGGCTGTGCCAGCTCAACAGATGCTCACCAAATTCAAATGAACAAGCTAAAGACTACAAAGAAGCTTCGCTGGAAACTAGACCTGATAGTCCAACAAACGTTTCTCCCACAGATCATCTTTGCTTTCTGGCATCCCCAACATACATGATCATGTCCATCCACTTTGCGGCTCTCTCAAGATACAGGCGAGGACATATACGTGGAGAAAAATATAAACCCGCAGTCGAAATGCTAATGCAAATCTGTTCTTCATCGACAGGAAACAAAACTCATATTTAGCAGCATAGACTGGAAATCTAAAAGCTTATAACCAATTCCAAAACAATGCATGCTCATGCAATAAGAATAAACAAAAACAACGTAACTGGAGAGAAAAGGCGCTAAAGCAACAACAGAGTGGCATCTTGATCTTGTTAATCAATGTTCGACAAATTATTTTCAGACTTACGCTGGCCTTTTCATATCGGGAAAACAACCATTCAAAGCTAACACTTATCCTTCTGACCTTTCACATCGTAAAAAATCATTTTTCACAGAGGTATTAAATCGATTCTATATTATGATAAAAGAAATTAATTTGATCACTGATTCAATACGAGCACCCAATTAACAGTAATTCTCGTTAGGGAAACTGTTGGCAGTGATTGCAAAGCAGAATCGAGGATAATTCTACTGCAGGTATTAATAGCAATCAGACAACATATCTAACAAAGAATGAACATTATCAGGCATAACGAAAGACTATGCGCCAAGTAAACCTAAAAAGAAAATTAGATTTTTAAGGGAGAAGCCCGCTTATCCATCATCGCCGGCTGTTGAGGCTCCGGCGGCGGGCAGTCTTCATCGCAGTAGAAGCAGAGAGAAGACGGCTGGAGTGAGGGAATTTTAGACGGATCCACCAGCAACCAACGAAGGAGGGCAGCGTCCGAACTCCGATAACCCCGCGCCGTCTCCTCAACGTCCTATGCTCAGATAAGATCAAGTAGTGTGCCCTAATTTGGCCGCTCCCCTCAATTATATAGTGCGCGACTGCGGTCTCCAACATTTCACAAGTACACGTCATGGTCTTATGTGAGTTTCCTTAAACACCCCTTTAAATTTCTGGTTACTACTAAACTACCTTGATCCATTGCGAATGATCCCGGGGGCGTAGACGCCAATGAAGACAAGTTGCTTGCCCAGAAAACCCTAACCCTACTCCCCAAGTACAACCCAGCCCTGTGACTGGAAAAAGTCGAAACCTTCTCTCTTGTTGCCGCAGGTAATTGTTTGTGATTTTCTTGTTTTTTTGGTGTTATCGACCTACTGTGTCGGTGTTTGTGCTACGAATTTGATGCCGCACAGATCACAATTTCTTTTTGCGGTGAATTGGGGCCGGTGGAATGGAGGTAGGGGTTGGTGGGATTTATCGCAATCTTAAGCATTTGCCCGTTCCCTGTGGGTTTCTGCAGGTTGACCCGGGCGCTAGTTATGTTCTTTACCTCTCTGTAAAAGATTGATTCAACAGCAAGAACCATTTTTAATAAGGTAATAATGGAGTTTGCTGAAGTTAATATTTTTTAAGCCTGTTTTGTGCTGGCTGAGTTTTTCAAACTTCAGGTGGCTCCTTCCCCCAACCTAGTGCTGCTTATAAAATCTTTACCTCCATCCTAGTTCAGGGTTGTATATTTCTTTGGCTTTTTTGGCTTAAACATGAGCTGCTATCCTCAGTTTGCATTTTGTTGTGAACTCAAATTCTTGCATTCACTGCCTGCTTCCGAGCTTCAACTTCGTGCGTGTTTAATTGTTGGGTCACAAATGTTTGAAT
Organism: Plectranthus barbatus; assembly: GCA_026898455.1. Taxonomy (NCBI): domain Eukaryota; kingdom Viridiplantae; phylum Streptophyta; class Magnoliopsida; order Lamiales; family Lamiaceae; genus Plectranthus; species Plectranthus barbatus. Next base: position 14,733 of record JAPKLW010001035.1, on the reverse strand, counting down.
AGAAAATTCACTTCTAGAGATTTCATTGCCCCCACATCTGCATTTTGTGGTTTCAGGTAGTTGATAATGGCAGAGCCCTCAAAAGTCGTTCATGTTCGAAATGTGGGTCATGAAATTTCTGAGGTATATCATCCCCATCTACCACGCCTATTCTGCACTTTGTAGCTCACTCTTAGATATTGTTGTTTTGTGGTATCACATTTTTAGTAATGTTTACCCATTTTGATATGCTAAATCATTATATGAAATCTACTTAATATACTAAATGTGAGAAGTTTTATAAGCACAAATCTGTCATTTTTCCTTTAAAGAACATTACATCAACATAATATTTTTTTATTTTATTCCTATTTTTTATATTATTATATATACAATAAACAAAATTATGTTTGCATCACTTTTTCTTTAAAACACACATCTTTTAGCAATTTATTTTTCTACTATTTTTTAAATAATGAAAGTTTAATATTTTTATGGGCAATTTTTTGAAATCGGGCTCCTATTTGTAGACTTTGTATCTTATTCACTTATTTTTATTTTTACTCTATATATAATGTCATGTACAATATAGATTAACTGTACTAATATATAATATTGATGAATAACAATTAATCTATTTTTTAATAATTACTAAAAATATATTCTACAAATATATAATTTAGTTAATTATATTTTAATATTATAAAATAAGATAACAAATGTTGCTCAGTTTGTGCAATGTGCGGCTGGTAAGCTAGTAGTGAAATAAAGAAGTTAAGGTCTTTTGTACTGATGATCTGTGAAATATATTCGCAGGATAAGATACATCAGATGATTAGAAGAAAATGCCCTTCATTGAGTAGGCTAGGTCCATGAGAAGCCAAACCTAGCAGATTTATATGTTTCAAAACTTAAATTACTGATCTGATGGATTATACCAGTATGAAATTGTGCAATTGCTTAACTCTTGGACTTCTCCAACTTCTATCTGTTTGAGTGTGTGGTTTAGCTTCATATTATAGGTTTGAAAACATTGTGATATGGTTTTCTTTTCTCTAAAGTTCATTTTTTATGAGGCAATAAAAGATAACATTTCATAACAATAACTTTTGGAGGAAGTGAATTTTATTACATTTCTGTCTTTCATTTCTTATGAGGCAATAAAAGATAACATTTCATAACAATAACTTTTGGAGGAAATGAATTTTATTACATTTCTGTCTTTCCTAAAGCAAAGAAAGTATTAGGTGCATTTAATCCTGTGAAGAAAAACTATAACTCTTTCCTGTTCTTTCTGATTCAAAGAGTAGAGATTTTTTTTTTCTTGAGGATACCGAGTCATATTTTTTTTGTTGAGAAAATGAATATATTGGCCAAGTAGTTCCCTATGGATTAATGATTAATAGTACTTATATGCTTTTCCAGAATGACTTGCTCCAGCTGTTCCAGCCATTTGGAGTAATCACCAAACTTGTGATGCTTCGAGCCAAGAATCAGGTCAATTTCTAGAAAAGGATCCATGCTATTTACTGCTACTGGTAAACTAGTCTTATAGCGCTGTTACTATCTAAATTGCAGGCTCTCCTTCAAATGCAAGATGTCGCTTCAGCTGTAAATGCGCTGCAGTTCTACAGTAATGTTCAACCAAGCATAAGGTAATTTAATTAAGTTATGCGGTCTTTTTTTCCAGCATTCCCTCTTTTTGACAGAGTGCGTTCTCATCATAGGTATTATAGTATCTCTTATTTGATTTACCTTCTGACATTTAGGGGCAGGAATGTTTATGTTCAATTCTCATCACACCAGGAACTAACAATTATGGATCAGAATTCTCAAGCACGAGGAGATGAGGTGACTATTATGTACCACTTGACAATGTTACTTAACAATTATGATGATTTTGTGGTTAGGTGTATTATAGTTTAATGATGTTTTCTTGCTTCCTGCGGCATTGTAATGATTACATGTTCTAAGGCTTTTGCATAATTTATGTATAATTTATACAAGTAATTCCCAAGAGTTTTGGGCCATTGTAGGAAGATTTTATGTGAAGTAGCATTTGCAATTGTGAAGAATGATAGGATTTATTCAATTGAATTACCGATGGAGTTGGTGCATCATAAGATGAATCTGCATGTACTTATATCCATGTGTAAATTAAACTAGTTATTAATGTTATCTGAAGATTCCCAGTGCAGCAGTATTCTCCAAGTATTTGATAAAATGGTGAATTCTTAATATGAAAATTAGATTAGAGTATTTATTATTGAATGTGGCTCCCCACACGCGCACTCAAGTTAGCCTATTGGTGGTTTGTAATCTATGGCAAGAAAGTTTTCTGCTCTTTGGTTTGAGTAAGCTGTATTGTATACGATGTTTGCATACATGAAGCTCAATGTGTAGAGTAAGATTTTGATCAATATGTACTAGAAGTAGTTCCACTTTAGAAGCTGATGTTCTACAATACATGATTGTTGGTCCTTATTGAGATATATTCATTACGATAATTCGTAAAATGCTTGAAAAGAATGATATTATGAATTCTGAGTACTTCTTAATGTTTTTCGTAGCCAGGGAATGATTTTAAATTATCCTAAAAGGTTTGTGGAAAGGTCATGATTATAATTTAAGTAATAATCTTCATGATTATAATTTAAGTAATAATCTTCATGATTATTACCCTAAAAGGCTTGTGGAAAGGTCAGAAGGATAAGTGTTTGCTTTGGATGATTGTTTTCCCGAAAGAAGCCCCCCTATGAGAAGGCCAGCATAAGTCTGAATAGAATTTGTCTAACAATGATTAACAAGATGCCACTCTGTTGTTGCTTAGCGCCTTTTCTTTTTTGCTTGTATAGACAGTTAAGTTGTTTTTGTTTATTCTTATTGCACGAGCATGCATTGTTTTGGAATTGGTTATAAGCTTTTAGATTTCCAGTCTATGCTGCTAAATATGATTTTCATAGTAGCCATGAAGATTATTACTTCTTAGGGTAAAGATAATGTTTAATGCTTAATGTTTTAGGTGCATGCTATGTTTTATATTTATTTATTGAAGTAATAGATGCATCAGCAATAATTAATTATTGCTGGATAACATTTTTATGTTGTTTTCCCCAGTTAAGTGTCTCTTTGTGGATTGGATTTATTTTCTTTGATGGCTTCTTTGGTTTTTGTAGAAGTGGTCTGATTTGATATTATGTCAGTCACTTGTGCAAAGACTAATTGTTATCTCACTTACTCTATATTTTTTCATATAAATTTTGTGTGTTTGCCTTACAAGGCCTTATTTGTGTTGGCTATTCTAGCTCTATATGTCCATTTCCTTTTGTCTTTCTGTGTACTTTTCTATTCATACCCTTCTCTTCTCTCTCTGCTATCTCTGTGCTGCTTTGCTGTTGGGGTGGGATCCTCTCTCTCTTTTCTGTCTCTATGCTGATCTGCTGCTTGGCTCTATCTGGATATCCAGCCTAACCGAATCCTCTTAGTTACGATACATCACATGCTATACCCTATTACTGTGGAAGTGCTGCATCAAGTTTTTTCCCCCCATGGATTTGTTGAGAAGATCGTCACATTTCAGAAGTCGGCTGGTCAGCATCTTCAAATTTTGTCTTTCCTCTCTTTCTTCATTTGATAGTGGTTAAGGCGTATGAAGATATGTCTAAATGTAGAGTCAACTTGATGAGGAACACCTCTTTATGGATTGTTTGTGATTCCTTGCTTCCACAAAGGATTTAAAAAATTAGAATTTGTTGTCTTTCCATTAACCTCATTTCTTTGTAGTTTATGAGCTTGATATGTTTAAGTGCTAGTTCTTGGCTATGTAGCAGTACTTGATAGATTCCTATGTTATAAATGTGCAGGTTTTCAAGCTCTTGTACAGTATCAATCACATCAAAGTGCTATTTCAGCAAGGAACTCTCTTCAGGTATGTTGTGAACTCCGAGGTTGTTTAACGTGGACGATATTGAGACAGTATGTATCTTGCTGCAGGGGCGAAATGTGTATGATGGTTGCTGTCAGCTGGACATCCAATTTTCAAAGTGAGTTCTAACATTATGATTATTGCTCCATACCTGTTACAATTTGATTGTGTCTGGCACTTACCAAGTGTTGTTTCTCATGCAGCCTTGATGAATTGCAAGTGAATTATAATAATGAACGTTCTAGGTGATTTTTTTTGCTTATACCTGCCTCTTTTTTGTCATTGTGCTGAAAAAAGACTAATAAGTTTTTGTTCACTTTTTCTAGGGATTTCACCAACCCTTCCTTGCCTACAGAACAAAAGGGGAAGTCCTCCCAAGTAAATTCATTCTTCTCTAGTGCAAAATGGTGTACAGTTTAATTCGTCATTGATACAATTTTCTTATTGAATATTGTTCTTTTCATGGCAGCCTGGTCATGGAGATGCAAGCATGTATCCTCATACAGGTGCGTAATTCTAATATTATATATTTTTATACTATTTTTATCTGGTTTTTTTAACTATATTCCCATTTATAACCTCTCTTTATCTCTTTCTGTTCAGTTGGATTCGCACAGGTGCGTACCTTTCTGTCTAACTGCTTGAACTTATGTACCATTCTCTTACACCCTGGTCAGCTATATCTGCAATTCTATTTTGCTGAACATGTGGTTTCTTATGAAGCACATACTTACTCCTGTTTATTTCTCCTCCTAAAAGTTTGTGCAATGTCTTCATCAGTTGTCGTCAAAGCACTTTGTAGGAATAATAATGGAGTTAAGGTCATGAAAGAGAATAGAGGAAAGATTTTATTTATTTACACACACTTTGAGGGGTAAAACATGAGCTAGGAATGAGATTCTCGGTCTCCTCAAGATATCATTTTCTTCTCTTGAATTGTTAGCATTGCTGTTCTTTTGTGCTTTTTTAAGGGTTGGTTATAGCATTTGTGCTAGATCTTTTCTTTGTTGCTTGAACTGTAGATGGGTAATGCTGCTGCAATTGCTGCTGCCTTTGGAGGAGGTCTGCCACCCGGTATAAGTGGTACAAATGATAGGTGCACAGTTCTTGTGTCCAATCTGAATCCTGAAGTAAGTTTCTGCCTGATTTTTCTCTATATCTCTCTTACACAGGCATTTATGTTGCATGTATGCATAAGCTTGGCTCTCCCTGACACTTCTGCTTTAAGTTAAATTATAAAATATAAATATTTACGTTTTAATCACTCTCTCCTGCACCTTACCTTCTTTTGCAGAGAATAGATGAGGATAAGCTGTTTAATTTATTCTCAATATATGGGAACATTATTAGAATCAAACTTCTCCGTAACAAACCAGATCATGCACTGGTTCAAATGGGTGATGGTTTTCAGGCTGAACTGGCTGTTCACTTTTTGAAGGTCCACAAATTTTTTCTTTTCTTTCTGGCTTTGGCTGACTAAGTTGGCATTCATTGTACTATCCTGCTGAATCAGCAAGACTTCTTCTAAACCTCATTACAAAAGTAATTGTACATGTTCATAAAAAATAAAAATGGGAAATAGGAGTGCTAGGCTCTGCTCATAACTTAATTTAGTACCTATCTTGGTTTCTAGACCTTCAAAGAACAAAGATATGCTGCTTTTATTATGATTATGTTAGAGTCGAAAGAAGTGATGCTAACTTTTATTAGGAACTGAACTTGTTTAATTGAAAGATTACAGTTATTCTCTCTCAACTCAATTGGCTAAGCCACCCACTCCAGAATTCTCTCGATAAATCCCCTCTTCCCCTTTAGAGTCAGCTAACTAACAGATGCCACTAACTAACTAACTTTTTCGTCCCTTCATCACCCTACTCCTTCCTATAATTAGCCACTACTCGCGGTCCTCGCCTAAATACCCGCCACTCACGTTGCTCGCTATCAGTAGCACGTCTCTTTGGAACAGCCTTGTCCTCAAGGCTGATTTGGGAAATTGACCACAATCATCGGCTGCATCCATACACAGTACCTCGTCCAGCCCTAGTCCTTCCCACTTGATCAAGAGTTGTGGAATGCTTTGTTCATCTCGTTCAACCTCGCTGTTGAATAACACACTTAAGAAAATGTCTGAACCGAATCAAACAGTTCGTTTGGAATTGTGGGTGTTGGGCTGGAGCCAATTGTCTTATTTAGTAACACCACATGGAACTCATATTGTACGCGGATGTTGTTGGGAAGCTTCAACCGATAGACAACCATGCCTACACACTACACGATCTCAAAAGGCCCAAAATACCTTGGTGCCAATTTTTTTGTTTGACCTTTGAAGATTGAGGATTGGCGATGTGGCCTGAACTTAAGAAACACTTGATCGCCCAACCTCGAGGTCACTCCGAGGCAAAAAAGCACAAATAAGTCTACAGACATTGATTGAGAACTTTCGACTGCCCATCTGACTCCGGATGGTATTCCGAGCTTATATGCAGCTTGGTACCCGAACTCCGAAATAACTCTTGCCAAAACGAACTTAAAAGATAGGATCCTTGTCAGGCACGATAGACCTTGGAATCCCATGGAGTCTTGCAATTTCTTTCTTGAATGTTGTAGCCACCGATTTTGATGAGAAGAGATGTCGAAGAGGAATGAAGTGGATGTTCCTGGAAAGTCTGTTGACCACCATCAATGCACATACATGAAAATAGGAATTAAAGATTGCATTAAAGAAAACTTACTAAAAGAAAATACAGATAAGTAAAGGTTTGATCCAGGTCTTGAACTCTAAAATCTTGAAAACGAAAGAGATAAAACTGAATAATGAACTCTAGATTCTAAACTCTAAAAACTGGATAATGAAAATAAACCTAATACATGAGTTTATATAGTTGTGGGGTTAGGTCTTGAGGTCTTGAACTTTAGAGATCAGTTGGATATGGAAATGTCTCTTTAAAATACATCCAAAATCTTGTAAAAAAGGCTAACTAGGGACAAACGTTCAACAGGATAGTGTATGGGATATGGGTCAACAAAGATGGCTTAAAATCACTTTCTAGTCTTGTGCACACTAGCATTCTCAAAACATAAATAGAGCAAGTTCTAAAGATACTTAATCATGCTGACACTCTCACAAACGAAATAAAAGCTCAAATTCTCACTCTTGGGACATAAAGTTTCTCCATAGTAAACAACAAAACAAAATCAGTCAATCATGCGGTATTCTACATTCAGACATTTTTAACCACAATTGCAATCAATCCACACAACTATCAGTCAATTCCAATCTCATATTCAAGCTAGGGTTCTATTATAACTCACAATTTCCCACAAAATCACACAAATTATCAAATTCCCGACATCTACCTAGGCACAAATTTAAAATAACAGAAAGCAATAAATAGAAGGATAGATAATAGTTTCAACCCCTTTGTCTTCCTCCCCCAAACTTATTCGAGAATAAGCTTGAGAATAAGTTTGGAAATCAAACGAAGGTTGAAATTGTACCTCGATTATTGATCTCAGACATCAACTTTTTATCCTCCAAGCTCTTCGACTCGTGCAGCGAACTTGCTGCAATTAGCACTCCGCATTGATCGACATGGATCCACGTCGGTTGACGTTGAGCTTTCTAGGTCGACCTATCTGTCGGTCAAAGTGTGCCACGCCGCCTTCCTCTGGGTCGATCGACACGATGCTGTGTCGATCGATACAAAGCTTTTATTTTTTTTTTCAGCTGCTGAAAAGATTAAAGAAAACAAAAATGAACAAAAAACAGTATGTAATGGGTTACCTCCCATCCGGTGCCTGGCTCGACATTGCTTCAGCTCACCGAGACGATTGAGTCCAGACTCGTCGGCCCCTTGTATCAAAAGTAAATACTCGCCGGTCTTTCACAATTGTGGTAAACTCCCTCATTTCCACGTTCCCACTTGATTTCTTCTTCTTCGTCTTCCGGCTCCTCGTTATCTTCATCAGTGGTAGCAACTTGATTGCACTCAGCGACCCTCTTTTTCTTGTCAATCAGGAAAGTAATCGAGGAAAGTAATCGACTCATCTTATCGGTAATTTCTCATTTCTTGCAGTCAATCAGTGCTCCGGCAGTGGCTTCGCTATCCACAATCAAAATCACCTTACGATCTCGCACCTCACCCATCAACTTAATCGTCTTAGGCTCATCAGACCCATATGAAGTTAGCACCGAAAGATGCAGTTGTTGGTGTTCTTCGATTGCTTCAAATTGTTCAGCCATTTTTTATTCAAATTCTATTTATGTTTCCCCTTCTGATTTGTCATCCAGTTTGCCTCCGATCAAGAAAATTCAGTATTTGTGGTGCACAACTATGGGTCGCCAACCTATGCTTCTGATATACTGCGGCCGTCATGCGTAGATATTCTCTGACACTTGTTGATCTTTAGGTGAACTAGCCACCCCTGCAATTTCATGTTGTTTGCTGTAATTGGACGTCCATTGTAAATGGGTTGTGAATTATACCCACCGTTACTACCGAAAAGCTATTGGCTGTTGGAAAAAGAGTGCATCGTGCCGTCTAACTTTCTCGCGACCTGCATTGCTCTTGAGTAGTCTTTTAGGATTGTATCTTGTATTAGCAATCGCAATTTCCTCTTGAGCCCACTCAGGAAGAACCCCTTGTAATGTGCATCCGAGAAATTTGGCATTTTCACCACTCTATCCTCAAATGCTGCGATTTACTCCAAGGAATTTGTGTGCTTCACCTATTTCCAAGATTCATAGATATTGAGAATCAATGCATCTTCAAAACGCACAAGTAACTCTTCCTTAAACATCGGTAAATTAATTTCTGGAGTCCGCCGCTACAAGAGTTGGAACCACGACATTGCTGTCCCCGTCATGGCGATCATTGCCATCTTCGTTCATTGGTTGCTCGGCATATCTGATGGAGGTAATGTGAACGGAAATCTTTATTGATATCTCCTCGCAACAAGGCCCGTAAAACTTCAATAATCCAAATAACATAACCTCCCTAATTTACTGACTCTACTTAAATACTGCAAAACTCTCATCAAGCCTTGCAACATAAAGGGACGCAATCCATGCATAACCAGGTTGATAAACAAAACAACTGAAACAAGTAAACTTAATTAAAACTCAGACTCGAATAATAACTAATGACGAAACTCAATAATTAATAATCAGCAATTTTCCTTGGACCACGGCTGAACCCTCCATGGCCTCGGTCCGCTATCAGTATCATGCACAAGGAAGTATTGCTCCACCTTTGCGAGCCACGATCTAGTGTACGTTCCGTCGAAATTGGGCAACTCTATTTGCGGATGATGGTATTGCCCGCTCCCCGACTGTTCTTTGGCTGATTTTGTCAACAATGAATTTCTCGCCGCCGATTCAACATCTGCTTTCTTAGCTCCACCATTTCCCCTCGCTAACAGCTTTTCTATTTTTGCCATCCATGCTTCTTGTTTTGCTGATAATTCTCCCAGACTCCTCTCAACTTGCTCCATCCGACTCTCCATCTCACTCCTCGTCGCCACCATGGAATTCCACATTGGCGGCACCAATTGTTAAGAGTCGAAAGAAATGAACATAACTTATATTAGGAACTGAACTTGTTCAATTGAACCCAATCGGCAAAGCCGCCCACTCCAGAATTCTCTCGATAAATCCCCTCTCCCTCCTCCGTTCCTCCCTCAAATACCTGCCCTCTTCCCCCTTCAGAGTCAGTTAACTAACTGGCTAACTAGCAGATGTCACTAACTAACTTTTCCCTCCCTTCATGACTCTACCCCTTCCCATAATTAGCCACTGCTCGCAGTCCTTGCCTAAATACCCGCCACTCACGTTGCTTGCTATCAGATTATGCTTGTAAATGTTCTATCTGTGGTTTTTATTTAATGTCTGGGTGTCAGATCTTCTTAATGATTGCTACTTTATCATCAATATTATGCTTCAGTTTCAGAATCTGCAGTTGTCTTTACTACTTATTTGATGGTTGGGCCATGCTATACTAGAACTTGCATCTGTTTCCTTTATAGGGTGCTATTTTATTTGGAAAGCGCTTGGAGGTGAATTTTTCAAAGCATCCAAACATTACAACTGGAGCTGATACCCATGAGTACTCCAACTCAAATCTCAACCGTTTCAATCGAAATGCAGCCAAAAATTATAGGTATTGTTGTTCACCGACAAAAATGATCCACATCTCAACTCTCCCCCAGGATATAAGTGAAGAAGAAATAATCAATCACTTGGATGGGCATGGGACAATTGCTAGTGCAAAACTCTTTGAGATGAACGGAAAGAAGCAGGCGCTTGTCCTTTTTGAAAATGAGGAGCAGGCTACAGAAGCTCTTGTGTGCAAGCATGCTACATCCCTTGGTGGTTCAACCATCCGAATTTCCTTCTCTCAGCTGCAGGCCATATGAGAGAAAAAATTGCGTATCAGAGGAAATGGACCGCTGAACTGTATGTTTCCGTTCCCCAGTATGTTGGTAGCTTCTGTTGTCTTGCTGTTGATATCTTGAACTTTAATTTGATCAAGTTCTTTATCCAAGTACTGCGTGTCTCTTTTAGGTTGTTTTGTAAATAACTCATTTTAGCAAGTTTATCAGTACAACTGCTTTTTCATAATGGATCTGATATCATCATCAGTGTTAAAACTGCATCAAATCAATATCAATACAAACTAGAATAGAGCTGTTAGTTTATTAATGCCACTACCATCATATTTTTGGGTTTCATTTGCTTCTCAATAGAAATGTAAGCATGATTGATTTGTTTTGTTGAAAATATGATATTGAACCTTGTTGCATAACTCTCTGATCTCAGGCTGAGATGGAGTTTGGCTGTGAGTGCAGTGGTCTCGGGGAGGAGCTCATTGGCCTTAACTCTCTACTCCTTCCTTCCTTCCCCCTCTCTTGTTTCTCTTACTAAAATGAACTGCCTGAAATCAGTCACTGGATTGGAGACAATAAATTACTAGTCTTTGTAACTTCTTCCCCCTATTTTTGTTACTGAACTGTGTAAAACTTTATTTGATTCCGTTGTCTTTTATTTTATGTCACAGGAGAACAGCCTTTTATTATTGACGGGAAATTCCTTTTTCATATACAAAGCTGAATTAAATAGATTTTTAACGTGGAAAAAACTTTTTTTTTTTCGTATCTAAGATCTTATTCAATCAGTAATTAAAACAAAAACATAAGTTACAAACTAAATATGTGTAAATGTCGGTAAATAATCAAATACATTAATTTAAAAATACTATTACTCTAAATAATTGAGCAGTTGTTAGGTATCAAATTTTATAGCATTAGGGAAGAGTTGTTAAAATCTCTAAATGTGGGGGATTACAATTAATAAAAATTACAACTATGTTAGATATCAATTTAAAGGTATAAAAATGTAATCTACCTCTTTTTAAATATAAAATTCTGAATATATAAAAACAAAGAGAAAGTATGCATTGAGCGAAGTGAATGGGAATGGGTCAATGCACGTATTTATTGGACAGGATGGCATTGAGTTGTCAGATGCTGGCCCATAATCTCTCTCTCATCACTATTGTTTTGATTTTCTAGGAGTGATTAATCTCCTCTCAGAAAAAAGATTAATAATTTGTTTGTATGGTTTGAATAAGCTGGAATATAGCCGTTGAGGGAAATGGGTTGTCAAATTTTGATAATCCAGAACCAGATGGGGTGTCCTCTTTGTGTGTCTAATATTTTTTTTCCAATCCTATTCATATATATTTTATTTTCATCATCCATCACAATCACCATCACCAATAGAAGTATTTCACAAATATTCAACAATTTATAATATAATAATAGTCCGAAAAAATCGTTTTATTTCAAATGTGTGTGTGCCTGCCTCTTCTCTTGTTCATACCATATCATTCACACATTCATTTCATTGAGACAGCACAAACACGAAGTCTCTGTGTGTGCGCGTGTGTGGTCGTCGGGTTGGGGTTGGGGGGGGTGTTGCGTCTGTGATAGATTTCTACTTTTTATCTCGCAAGTCATGGCGTACTTATAGACAAAAATTGTTCTTTTCTTTGCTTTTGCTTCTTTTTGCAAAAAGAGAGAGAGAGAGAGAGAGGAAGGGTTCCCTTCTTGGCTTAAATTATAAACAGCCATCCTCCTATATTTTCTCCACTACCTCACCACCGTTATAAACTGCTGCTACTTTATAGTGGACGAAGTAGTAGATCGTTGAGCCTTCTTGGCTGTTAGATATATATAGAGAGATATATATATATATATAGAGAGAAAAGATTGTCCAGCCCCCAAGCACTCTCTCTCACGATTCTTCTACAGATAAATCCCCGCTCCATACCCCCTTTCTTTTCTTAATTTTCTCTATATCTTTTTTCACCTGTTTGATCCATTCCTGGGTATTTTGGTTTCCCCAAAACAACAAACGCCTTTTTTTCATCTCCAATAAATAGGAAAAAAACTTGATTTATTTATTTATTTTTTTTTGTTGGGGGAAAAATGTCTAGACTGTGTGCGTTGCTATTGGTGTGGGTGCTGGTGTGGCGGAGTGAGGGGCTCGGGGTGAACTGGGGCACGATGGCTAACCACAAGCTGCCGCCGAAAGTGGTGGTGCAAATGCTCAAAGACAACGGAATCAAGAAGGTGAAGCTGTTCGATGCCGATCAGACGACCTTGAGCGCTCTTGCTGGATCCGACATTGAAGTCATGGTCGCAATCCCTAATGCCGACCTCTCTGCCATGGGCAGCTACACCCGAGCTAAGGACTGGGTCCGCCGCAACGTCACTCGTTACAATTTTGAGGGCGGTGTCAATATCAAGTTAGTCTCTTGCTCTTTTTCTTCACTACTGTACTGTCTTGAAAAGTTTTCAAGATTGGATTTTTGAATTGAATTTGTGCAGATACGTGGCTGTAGGAAATGAGCCATTCCTTACCTCCTACAACAACTCATTTGTGAACACTACATTCCCAGCTCTTCAGAACATTCAGAACGCTCTTAATGAAGCAGGGGTTGGGGACTCCATCAAAGCAACCGTGCCTTTGAATGCTGATGTTTACGGTTCTCCCGAGTCCAACCCCGTGCCTTCTGCTGGGAGGTTTCGACCGGACATACTGAGCCAAATGACTCAGATTGTTGAGTTCTTGAACCGCAACAAGGCGCCCTTCAGCGTGAACATATATCCTTTCTTGAGTCTCTACGCGAACGAGCACTTCCCAGTTGATTATGCCTTCTTTGATGGTGTGAGCAATCCCATTGTTGATAACGGGTTGCAATACTCCAACGTGTTTGATGCCAATTTCGACACGTTGGTTTCATCGCTAAAAGCTGTGGGATATGGTGACATGGAGATCATTATCGGGGAGGTGGGGTGGCCAACCGACGGGGACAGGAATGCCAACATAAACTACGCATTGAGGTTCTACAGAGGGCTCCTACCAAGGCTGGCCAGCAACAAAGGAACCCCCCTCCGCCCTGGTTACATAGAAGTTTACTTGTTCGGCCTTCTTGATGAGGACATCAAGAGCGTTGCTCCGGGTAATTTTGAGCGCCACTGGGGGATCTTTAAGTACGACGGACAGCCTAAGTTTCCTATGGACTTGTCTGGACAACTGCAGGACAAATACTTGATAGGTGCTCAAAATGTGAACTATCTCCCTCAGAAATGGTGTATGCTTAGGCCGGACGCCAAGGATCTGAGCAAACTCGGAGACAATATCAACTTCGCTTGTACTTGGGCCGATTGCACCCCTCTTGGATATGGCTCTTCCTGCAATGGGTTAGACGCCAGTGGGAATGCATCCTATGCATTCAACATGTATTTCCAGTCCCAGAGTCAAAAAGTTACTGCCTGCGGTTTCCAGGGGCTGGCCATGGTCACTGATCAGAACATATCTCAGCCCAACTGCAATTTCCCCATTCAGATTGCTACTACTTCTTCTTCCTCCTCCGCCAAATCCACACGGACCTTGCTTATGCTCATCATCATCTCCCATTTGCAGATTTATTATATTTATTTGAGTTAGAGTGATTGACAATTTGTATTGAAACAGATTTTTGTAATGGAACAAGTTTTATTCATTCATATGTTATGGTACAAAATAAAAATAAAGAAACTCGCTGGTTCTCTCTCATATTTGTTAATTAATACTCATGACATGCTTGCTTGCTGCAACACATTTGGGATTTTAGAATTCTACAATATTGCTTGAAATGTTCCATATCTGTGCTGGGATTTTAGAATTCTTCTATATGATGATGCTTCAGTTGATAGTACTGCTTAACATTGTTTTTGATGAGTAACAAAATGAATGTGGGGAATCTGGAACTCAGATGTCACCACATACATATATAGTACCTCTCCAACTGCTCTTGCTCTGCACTGGAAACTTATATGTTAATCTAATCCCCATTCCCTTTTTCTCGCTTTATAATAATAATAATAATAATAATAATAATAATGTAGCTGAATCAAACTCAATATATCTATCTATCTATATATATATATATATAGATGTAATGCTGCGTTTCCACAAGAAAAAGTGTTGCTGAGGAAGGTTAATAGCAAACATAAATTAAAGTGCATTGAACAAGTATATTATATAATAAGGAAAATAATTGAAATAATTGGTTACCTCCCATTCAGTGCCTTAGTTATTGTCATGGCTTGACGATACTGATCCTCACCAAGGTGGTCGGGTCCAGATTCGCCGCCCCCTTGCATTGATCATATAGACCATCCGATCACGAATAACAGTGGTGAGCTCGGAAGAGGATTGTGTAATTGGCAATTTTGCCACTCCGTTTCCTCGCTCCTATTCGATCTCGATAGCCTCTTCTTCA
>JAPKLW010001034.1:259603-278643 GCA_026898455.1 Plectranthus barbatus | reverse complement strand
TCAAAACTCTCCTCTCCGAAGCTCATCAATCGAATCCGGATATCCTCGAGAATGTCCCGGTCGTAACAATTCATCGACCGCGGGATTTTGCCCTGGAAATTGGGCCTGATCCACTCCCAAACCTGCAATTGAATATAATAAAATATTTAAATAAAAGTAGAATTAAAAGAATTCAAACCAGAAATTAAAAAAAATCGAGATCTCGATTTCTCATCTCGATTTGATATTGAGATCTCGATAACAAAATCGAGATCTCGATGTGAATTAAATTAACCTAATTATCGGTCGATATCGAGATCTCGCTTGATATCGAGATCTCGATATCGACCGAGGGCTTCTTCCCCGCCCAGTTCAATATTAAATCATCAAGAATACATGAAATCGACGGAATTAAAGCATATAATCAATCTATATCACAAATAATCGACTAAAATCAACTAAAAATCATATTTCAACACATATAATCAACACATATATCGACGAAATATGTTTTAATATAAAAAAAGCATAAAAATTGACGAAATGGGTGGAAGAATGGTACCTGGTTCGCTTGAGGTTGCTCCCCAGACATCGTGTAGACGTAATGTGGGTTTTTTTTGGTTTGGGGCGTGCGAAATCCGGGTGTTGGAAGCTTGAAATCGGCGATAATGGCAGTCGGTGGTGGTGTTGACGGTGGAGAGAGAGAAAGTGGGGAGAAGTGGGGTAGGTGGTGGGGTAATGGGTAATAAATCCAAAAACAATTAATGTAACAAAATTTTAAAA
This sequence comes from Plectranthus barbatus, assembly GCA_026898455.1. NCBI lineage: Eukaryota > Viridiplantae > Streptophyta > Magnoliopsida > Lamiales > Lamiaceae > Plectranthus > Plectranthus barbatus. Next base: position 277,881 of record JAPKLW010001034.1, on the reverse strand, counting down.
ATCAATTTCTCTCTCCAATCATTGGCAAAGTGGCTAAAAAACTTATGTTTTTATACATGTGGCTAGATAACATGTTAAGTTATCTAAAGTGGTTATTTAAATTTTGCTCTCTTATCACCCATAACAGCAAACCACAACCACGTAATAAATCTAATTTATTACATACTTTTTTTCCCGAGTTATCGACGAAGAAGACACGGTAATCTAGGGTTTCGGGCTGGCCCTCTTCCTTGATTTGAAATTGTGGGTTGTGTATGGCATTGCACGAGAAGAGGCGTCTTTTCTGCGTCGACAATCTGCCGTTATTGAAGCAAAGATTGAGGCTTTGAGGTGTAGCCCTGAACTGAGCTCTACAGAGCAGAGCGCCGGAGATGGCGTTGCAGGCCGATGCTATCACTCTCGTCGCCGCCATTTGGGACTCTGCCGGTGGCTGTAGTGAGAGAAAGCTCTGTAGTGGCTGAGGTACGATTATTAATCGCAAATGGTGACCTCTGGTTGGTTCACTTTTATCATTTTTATATTATTAAGTCGTTTTTTATTTGTTATTTTATTAACTCTTAATATTTAAAAATGCCTATTTTTTAAAAACATATAAAATAAATGCCCACTTTTATAAACATCTCTAAGAATTGTCCAAAAGTACAATTTCTGACAATAATTTTTGTTTAACCATCAAGTCTAGAAAATTATTAGTTTAATGATGTCCATATTATTACCTAAGAGGAATATTTAAGTATTATAATGGATTTAACAATTTAAAAAATAAGGAAAGAAATAGAATTTATGGGATCTTGACTTGATATGGTCATCATCGATTAGAATAGAAAGAAATATATATTATATGGGGAAAATATATATATATATATATATATATATATATATATATATATATGATCCTGACCGGTTCAGAGTGGTCCTGACCGGTCAAAATTGGTGCCGACCGGTTCGGTCCGGTCGGTGCCGACTGATTTTATTTTTTCTAATTATTGATCCTGACCGGTTCAGAATGGTGCTGACCGGCCAGGAAACCCTAAACCCACTTTTTTTTTATAAAAACATTGGTACTAACCGGTTCAGCACGGTGATGACCGGCCAGGAACCGGTGCCGACCCGGTTAGACCGTTGGTCCTGACTATTTTTTTTTAAAATTGATCCCTACCTCCTTTTGAGTTATTTTTTTTATTTTTAAATTTTTGTTGCCAACAATGAATAAATTATCGAGTAGATGTGTGAATACAAATAAGTCGTACATTGCGATGTAGACACATGCATGCCAACTTGTTAACTTATTTGAAAAAAATAGTCGAAAGAAACGACCTATTTTGTACTGCACTAATCAATTCCATCAATTATTTTTTGTAGACTTTGAATGTATTCATTGAATCATATACGTAACTTTACTTAATTCAATTCATTTGCAAACTTGCGTCCACCACAAACTTGCAAAAATTCTCTCATCTTTTTCTTACTCTCTCTCTCTCACTCACTCACTTTCGACACTTCGTAATGGAGAATTGGTGCAACCTATTTTTGCACTACAATGGGCAGTTCGATCAATCATCACACTATATTGGCGGGCATGAACGATTGATTTACTTATCAACAACAAATATATCAATAGCTGCCTTGAGAAGCAGCATTCAGATGATTCTTGATGCAGAAAATATTCGAGGTGAGTACAATATATATTTTACATCTCAAACTCGAAGCGGCAGAAATGGAGCCTCATTGCTGACGGAGGATGGCGAGCTGCAGCGACTATTCAGTTTGTACTCGGAGCCTGATATTTATATTATTATGAATCCTACAATCGACACTGGTGTTGGCACTTCTCAATGAGAGCCATCCCCCTACATCCCGTTTATATCCTCAGTCAGTCCACCACCGTATGTGAATTACAGTCCAACTACAGAAGAACTTCAAAGGTTTTCATCTTCCATGCAATTTGATATGGGTTCTCAACGTGGAAGTCGGGGTTCACATATTCCTGACTTAAACGATGAAGTCTATGAAGAGCTTAATGGAGCGAGCTACAATGTTGAGACCGAAGATGAGGAGGCTGACTTCCATCCTGAATACCGCACACGAACTGATGGTGGTGTGGTGGAAGAGGAAGAAGACGAGGAGGCTGATCTTGACTCAGTCTCATCTGGATCTGATTCCGATAATGAAGGTGAGAATTTCTTGATGGGTTGCACAGTTGCAGAATTTTCTGCATGGATAAGACCAGCTCGCGGCATGAGTTCTTTTATTTTAAATCTTATGCCTACCAATCCCCTACCAGAAAGTCGTCAAATTACAGGTGATATGAATAATTGACTCGTTCCAATCATGCCATTGGATATGTCCGAGGCACCAATTGTGAGAGATGTGGCAGCCATACTTGATCAGGAATTGAGTTTGGGTGCCATGTTCTGGAAGAAAGACGATTTGCTAATTGCTGTTGGTCTGTGGCATATGGAGCACCGATAAGAGTTTAAAGTAAAGAAGTCTGATAGCACCCGTGTCGATTATATTTGCAAACGAAACGAGAACTGTACGTTTCATATACGAGCGAGGTGCAGGGGTGGTTGCTGGATTGTTCGCCACTTTCAACCAAATCATACCTGCATGTTGAACCTTGTGGGCATTGGATCCAGAAATATCCATTCAAAAGTGGTGGCTGCGTAGTTTGCCTGAATGATGCGCCGCCAAGGGCAAATCATCAAACCAAAAGCAATAATGGTCGAACTGCAACAAACTTCGGTATTCGAGCGTGTTATGGTGTTGCCTTGCGATCTAGAAATGCAGCTATTTCCCTGATGTATGGCAGTATAGCGAATTCCTTTAAGGTCTTGCCTAGATATTTTGAGGTGCTTCGGGAGTAAAATCCTGGCACGATCACAGATCTAGATATTGCTCCAGATGGAACATTCCGATCGGGAGTACAATCCGGATTGTTCCTGGAAGCTGGTAGAGATTCCTCTGCAACGACATGACATACCAATCAACAACCTCCATAGTTAACGGTTCCCTGTGATCATCTAACTTCATAAAGAATTGTAGTGGCCATTCTTGATTCTTATCATAACACTTCCTAATACCAGGTTCACCACTCCGTCTCTGCTCAGTAGAACGACGAGAGACACTGCGTCTGTGCTCACTAGAATGACTGGATACACTGCGTCGTCGCTCCAAAGAGGGCCGAGAAGCACTATGTCGGGACTGCTCCTCAGTCTCAAGCAGGTCGGTCTGCCTCTCATCTCGATCAACCATAATCAATTAATCTCTTATTTCCTGAGTAATACCACTCACTCTTTTTCACTTATGCCTGAATTAAATAATTCAACCTGCAGGGTTTAGCATAATGAACCTTGTGAGCTCCTCAGGGAATGTCACCATCCTGAAACGGATATGCTTACCTAAACGTCCAGCCTAAGCAGGCCACACACAAATTGCCAACACCCAAAATACGGGTATAAGAGTACATGTAAGACTCGCCACCTTGGTAAATCAAAGTGTGGTCAATCTGTGTGTGCCTCTTATCCTTCAGTTAGGTTTAAGATCATAGGAAGTATGTTAGGGATCTGGCTCATTCGTATGTCAATGTGAATGGCACATCCCACTGTTGATCCCATCAATACATAACCATGTACCGACACATCAAGTAGCTAGGATAAGCCCACTTATGAACCGATGTGCCGCAGCTTAGACCGACAACCTATCCAGGGACTGTCTCAGCTGTGATACAGTTTATATCTCGCTAGGTCAAACGACTCATATGATCCTCTGTGATCTCCTACACACCATATGGTCATCCCTATAGGCGAGATAATAGGATATTATGGTTCGTTGTATGTTTGCTTCATCAGACAGCGAGCATTGTTGCAGCAACATATATGAAGACCAGTGTACAAAACACTTAATCATATATGCTTTCAGTATACAATTCCAACAATCTCCCACTTATACTTAAAGCATAATACCATTGCTTTATCAGAGTATTAAGTGTGTCTATACTGTCAATCACTCCCACTGCATTCACGTTACCTCTTGTCACGATTTCTCGTATGATGTGATACCACACATCCTATGTGTTTCACCACCTTGTGAGTCTTGGGTTCCCTTGAGTTTGTCATTGCACCAACATGATCACAATTCCATGTGATTTTATTAGGCAAACTCAGAACACACACCTCTAGAGGATAGTACCGGAGTTATACTGCTTCTTGCAAAGCTAATAAAGCTGTCAAAAGCTCAGCCTTCATACCGGAATCCGTAACACACTTCTGTTTTAGACTCCTATAACTCCTCCCCCAAGGCCAACACATAGTTAGAGATCGATTTCCTTTCCTTATGATCCTCCTGGATATCCGATGACATTCAACTCACAAGGCTCATTCATTAACCAATGTGCCTGTCCAGAGTTAAACTTATATCTGTTTAACATGCTTATAGCAGTACAAATATCTAACTTCGTTCATTTACAATATAGAAAGATAACAATCTTTCTTGCTATGAACGACTCACCACAGAATCAATTTAAGCGACTTGAGATACCTGAACATCCTTTTCTTGTGACAACACAAGACTTTAATTCAAAAGATGTTCCAAAATCTCATAAGTCCTACTTCTGAAACTGTTCGGATAACCATCCTTTATGCCTGATAATATCTCCACACCGTTTCTGAATATGAAAATACCGTCTACATAATGTGCAAGGAAAACCACGCTTTCGCTGACACATAACTGGTACATGAAACTCTCATTCTCGATAGACAATATCGAAATGTCTGTTTCATGACTTTGAAGCTCCTTTAAGTTCATACTTGAACTTCCTTGGCTTCCAGACATGATGCTGTTCATTGCACATAACTTATCTGGTTATTGCATACAGATTTCGTCACCTTTTATCAAGGTACCCGTTTATAAAATACGGATGACGTCATCTATCTTCCATATATTTAGATTCATATGTGCTGTTATGGTTGAAAGAATTCGAATGGGTTTAATAATTGCAACCAGTGAGAAAGTCTTGTTGTGAAACATACCTTACTCACTAACCTAGACCTTTGAAAACATACTAGGTTACCATTCGAGGATTTCTTTCCTTGTATATCAATCAGTTAGTTATAGCTGGTAAGCTATTTGGCAATCACTGATCCTGATACACAACCATAACCTTTACTGATTCATTTCTGAATTCATGACTTGGCGTCATTAAATTGCATCATTTGTCTTAACAGCTTCGTTGCGCTTTAAGGGATGAGTACTATGTTGTTCGTTAAGCTGTGAACAAGTCCAGCGACTGTTTCCACGAACTAGTACCATTAGGCCTGTTAAGGCAACCTCCCACTGCAACGATGCTCCTTTTACGTTGTCAGTTAATGGTGTATTAATTTGTGGTTTACCACCTTACACAGGTGACCGTGCAATTGGTGCCGTACCTTCCAAGGTATGCTCAATATGTCATGGGGTATTTCCTGATGGATTTGAATTATCTTCTCTAAAACGTTAGAGAACAATCTTACATTTGGACTCATGGTTTCATCCTATACAACTTGCTTCTATCTGGGATACACAAAGCAACCATCTTTTTCGTTTACATGGAATAGCCCACAAAGCAGTACTAGCTTAAACCTTTCTTCCAACCAATCAGTTTCCTATATCAGCTTAATAGCCAAATTACCCATCATTGTCGTTTTGACAGTGTCACATGATCGAGCTCCCAGGAGGACATCTGGGTGTGTGAGTGGGTGTGTGAGTTTAAGATTATTATACACTTATTAAAAAAAAAACAAAAAAATCAGCTGCTATTGATTTCTCCTATTCTTCGATCATTTGAATGTATCTATAATATTCTATGCCTTCAACTTTTCTATCTTGAAAAGGCAACGTAAATAAAAAAAATAAACAAACAACGATCTTATTTTTAAGTATTAATGGGGTGATTGAAAAAGTCGTGCTGCGAAGGAGAAAACTGGCAGCTCTTACTCTTCAGAAAAGTTAAAAACGTAGGGTTGATCGTGTTTATAGAAACACTTTGTTAGGGTTTTAAATTTTGTAAATTGGGGTTTTAATTTTTGAAGAAGTTAGTCATAAATCTATGTATTCATATTTTCTTTTGCTTTTGGAGTTTGATTTTTATTTGACACACACACATATATATATAGGGATGCGATCCATTGAGAACACCTCTTACCATGAGAAATAAGAACAAATCATCGTCATTGATTTTGATGAATGTACGCTCAGGATTTTACCAGAATTTTCCACTACAAGAAAAATGCGAAACAACAACGGTTAAAAAATGTTGTCGTAGGGCATTTTGAAGTGTTGTCGTAAGTGGTGTTGTTGTAAGTTGGTACTGAAAGACAACGGTTTTGAAACCATTGCCGTTTCTAAAAAAGACAACGGGTTTACAACTGTTGTCTTTTAAACCGTTGTCTTTTCTCCAACATGGAAAAAACTAAAATGGAGAAGTGGGGTATCGATCCCAGTACATCTCGCATGATACGCGGGAGCTCAACCATCTAAACTACAAACACAAATTATATGATTTCTATATCATTTATAATTATAATTATTAATGTATCTTTAATCTAAATCAAATAAATTAGCACATATTTGTTTTGTCATTTTATATTTTATAATTAGTCTAAAAATCAAGGTATTTTTTAAACACTTTATGTATTTTTTTGAATAATTATTTATACATATTTAATTCACGTGGCATACCCACGTATTTCAAAGGTATTTCAAACCTATGATCTTTTGGTTATCGGCAAGATGGTTTTACCACACACAATTATTATTGTAGTAGCTATAAATATGGATAAAATCGTCTACTCTCTAATGGTGTTTTATTTTATATTTAATTATCTTGTTTCCTAAATTAAGTTATTATTTTTACAAAAATAAAAATTAAGTATAAAATAATATAGGGAAAACTATTATATACACCAAATGTAACATTTAACTTTTCAAAATATTACAGAGTATTTTTATCAATTAAATAAGAATCACTAGAATTTAAAAAAAATTAGAATAACAACACACAAATACAACTGTTGTCTTTTCGATAATAAACAACACGTAAACAACAACACTAGTGTAAAACTGTTGTCTTTTCGATAATAGGCAACACGTAAACAACAACACTAGTGTAAAACTGTTGTCTTTTAGCGTATTTTTAGCTACTGTTGTCTTTTCGATAATAGACAACACGTAATCAACAACACTTATGTAAAACTGTTGTCTTTTAGCGTATTTTTTAGCAACTGTTGTCTTTTCGATAACAGACAACACGTAAACAACAACACAAGTGTAAAACTGTTGTCTTTTAGCGTATTATCTTACTAAAAGACAACACTTTTATTTACAACAACACCTTTTTAGTCAACGACAACACTTTTCAACGAAAAATGTTGTCTTTTTAGTGTTGTTGTTCAATATTTTTCTTGTAGTGTTCGGTCATTTTATCTAAAAATACCTGCATTATAGGGTATTTTTGTCTTTTTGTACTTATTTAAGATTCAGTTTGTGAATTCAGCCTTGACATACATTATATATCTAACAAATATGCATTATATGCATAAGAAACATGCATTATATACCTAGGAAACATGCATTATATACCTAACATTCCTTATATATCTAACAAACATCTTCCTGCATTATAATATGGTATTACTCTTATTTGAGAACAATATTACTATCATTATATGGTATTACTTCCTGTATTATATATGATATTACTTTTATTTTAGAGAAAAATTGTATTACTTTCATTATAATGCGTATGTTACTACTATACAATGCATAACAAGTGCAAATATAATGATAAATGATGATTTTGCTGAAAAAAACAAGTTGCATTTTATCTATCATATTCTGCATCATATATTATAACTTCATGCATTATATTGTACAATTGCATTCATTATATAAGAATTCCTGTATTGTTACGAGAATTATGCATATAATCACTAATTTTTATTTTTACGATGATGTTTTAATCAGTTTCATAGTGTATTACTTTTATTTTAGAGCAAAATTATTTTATTTAAATTATCATACATAAGTTATTTGATTTGTGCAGAAGATAAATAATTTTCATTAGTTACATGGTTTACTCCCATTAAACATGTGCAATAGAGATTTAATTTAAAAATAATAAAATCATATTATTTTGGTACATTAAAAAATAATTTAAATTAAAAGAATTATGATATTTATAATTTTAAGAGAGAGAAAAATAGAACTATATGCACTAAATATAAATATTCATATCAAAATTGATATGGAAAATATCTTAATTAATATAGAAATTAATAAATAAGGAAAATTCTCTAATCTTTTAGATTGAAACATATCTATTATTAATTTTCTCAAAGATTCTTGTCATATATAAATTCTTATTCATGCATCAAACTATTTAAAATCATTGTTATAATAAATATTTGAATGTTTATCGTGTGAATCTTATTTTTAAGGTGAAACGATACTCCGTGGACCACATTATTTTGACATGGACATGCATTATATACCTAGCAAACATTCATTATATACATAACAAACATGCATTATATAATATAATAATATACATTTCTATAATATAACAAAAAAAACTACATAATTAAAAATAAGTAATGTATGATCAACATTTATAACAACTATAATATTTTCTACAGTATGCAACGATAATGAATTTTAATTTTTTTGTTGATTTCGCATGAAAAAACATATTGCATTTTATCTATTATATTCTGCATTATATATTATAACTTCATGCATTATATCGTGCAACTTCATTTATTATATAAGAATTCGTGTACTGTTACGAGAATTATGCATATAATCACTAATTTTCATTTTTTTACGATGATTTTAAAATTGTAACATATGCAATAGAGATTTTGTTTGAAAGATAATTAAATTATCTTTTATTTGATATATGATATATGAAAAAATAATCTAAATCGAAGAAGTTATGGTCATTTAAAGATTTAGGATGATTCTAGAGGAGAGAGAAAAATATTACAAAATTACCCTTTAATGCATGTTTTACTACACTATAATGCAAGACAGAAATTATTTAGTCTTGAACGTTGTATCACCGATTTGGATGGCCGAGATTGGTTCTTATATTCACATGATAAGGAGAGTTCTCATATGATCACTCCCCTATATATAGAGAGCGGATCCAGTGAGAAAACTCTTAACGTGAGAAAGTGAGAAAGGTGCTTGATTGCATTCACGGCATTGCTTGATTGTATTCAGGTCGTTGCTTGATTGCATTTTAGTTGTTGCTTGATTCAATATCAACCATTGATCTTTTTAGATCTGATGGACATGATTTATTCTTTTTTCTTACATGAGGATTTTTTTTACATGATCCCTCCTCTATATATATGGGTGTGTTAATCTCACAAGTGGTCCCTTAGATAGGAGAAGAGAATGAATCCAGTCCATCTAATGAGGCCTGTAGACGGTTGAGATTTAATTTTAGCGCAAAATTATAAAGTTGCATCAGCGACCTAAATTTAGTTGCATAGTAAGGGCATTAATGACATAATGCACTCACAACTATCTTGAATTAAATTCAAATCCCTTGATTTTAGGGGACCACATCTTAAATATTATTTAATTTTTCTAAATATAAAGGGATCACATCTTTATCTTACAAAAAAAATCATAATTTATTTTCTCTCTATTAAGACACATTTATTTGTTATTAACTTTATTCTCTCATCTCCAACATTGCTATTGAACTTTAACTTTGTTATTTTCATGTTTCTATATATGGCTGACACTCCACATCCCTTAGCTACACTTTAAACTTGATTTTATTATTTTGAATTGAGGCTGCAAGGATAAAATTGTAATAGCATATTATAATTTTTATTTTTATTTTTCAAAGGGGATACGTTTAGCAAAAATGTGGCTGCATTTAGAATCACCCTTATTAAATTTATCCCAAATTATCAGACGTTTCAATAAATACCGAAACTATTAAAAAGCTATGCAAATATATTTCAAATTATTTTTTCGATCAACAAAAAGATGACTGTGTTGTCGGTAATCAAAGTCAACAAGTAAAGGTTTTAGATTTAAATATTTAGCATTATAGATCACTAGATCTACACCCGCGCGATGCACGAATGTAATGTATGATGTGTTGTGTTATACTATTACCATATAGTTAATATAATATGTTTTAGATTTTTTAAAAATAAACTTAATATTATATTTTAGCATATTATATCATTCATCATTTCCTACATTATACATCTAAATATTTACATAAGTTTAATAAAAGTAAAAAAGAAATAAATCAAAGGCAATGCCTATAAAAAAAGAATTTAATTCACAAAATTATCCCATAAAAGATATTACATTGTTTATATATTTTTTTTAAAAACATAATATGGTTATTTTCATTAATTTTATTGTATATATAGAGATATATATATTATAATTGAATAGATAGTGACTAAAATAAAATAAAAAATATTATATAAAATTGTTGTTGATTTGATGTTTTTTTGGAGGGAATGTGGCAATGATGTAATAAACACAACTTCTCTCATTTAGTATATACTAGAAACCCTAGTTTATTGCGCACGGGTTTTCTACGTAAAGTTCGTCCGCATGGTTGCTTAGGGTTTCTTAATACGTACTCATGGATATTTTGTTTGCATGAAACGGACATGCATGCAACAACGGATGTCGAAAATTGAGTAACGAATAATTTAAGGCAAAATAAATAATCCCTTTTTATTTAATAATTAATGAAGCTATAAGTCGCTTAATAAAAATTCGGGATATTACATTATCATTCAATTTTCTAGATTATTATATAAATTTATAAATTATCAAATTATAAACTACATATATTCTGTAAAAAAAACATATTTGTTAATAATTAATCAATATAGTGTCTATTGTTGATATATAGAAACTGAAAAGAAAATTTAGCGTTATTTAAAAATTAATAAATATAAAATTTAAAAGAAAAAGTGACAAATACAATTTTTTTAGATTCTAATAATTATTTATTGTATATCTATATGACATAGACTATATTATAATAGAAGAAAAGCTACATAAAATAAAGTAAGAAAGTATATGTTGAAGTGATGTTTTTGGAGGGAAAGTGGCAAAATTGTAATATAATGGAACTATTTTCTTTTAATATAGTATATAGATATAGATTGTGCGCGACTTAGATTTCCGATACTTTTCATTGATAGAAAAATAATTTGGTATATATTTTAATAATTTTTAACAGTTTAAATATTTATTGAAATATTAGAATAATTTGGATAAATTTGAAAAAACTTATATAGTTCAAATATATTTAAACATTTTGCCATAAATCAAAAATATTGAAATCATAATTAGGGGTTGTAATTTATAAATAAACCGAGATACTTATACATTACTCGAATTTTGATTGGACGAAAGTGTACATAGGATATTTAGTAAATTTTGTTAATAAAATTGGTCAAACTTGAACTTAGGATCTTTTTGATTGGTGGTTTTCTCAATGAATGAATGAAATGATTCCGAAGATCATTGTTTCGTTGAAGGTTATAAAAATAAAGGAATGAAAATGATACCCAAATATTTGAAAATCACAAAAATTCTCAAAAATAGTGGTTTTCATCCTCATTCTCAAATCTCATTACCAAAATTATTTATCACTTATTATTTATTTCATGTTATTTTAATATTATTTTCTTATTAATATTTTATTATTTTTATAATATTATTCTAAAGTAATATAATAATTATAATATTACATATTATTAAAATTATATATTAATATTTTTAATATATCATAATAATAATATTATTATTAAATTAATCTTTTATTTTGTATCTTGATTTTATATTTTATAAAATATATAGAGGAAAATTTTGAAATGGCCATTTTGGCTATTCATCACGATTTTAGCCATTTTTATGTTGACATTTTGAATTTAGCCAATCGTACAAATTTCTGAGATTCTGTAGGTTAATAATAAATACGTTTACAGATGAATTTGAGCAATTTTTTGAAATAACTAAAAAATTGAATAAAATGTGGAGGGACCGAGTGAGAACAAAACTTAAAAATAAATTATTTGCTTAAATATTTTTAAAAAATATATATCGAGTGCGACCCGGGTGCGACTCAATTGTGATCATGTGGGACTACATGGTTCAGAAAAATTCCCGAGACAAGTGCAACTCCGGGAGTGACTCGAGTGAGACCGAGTGCGATCAGACAAAAAAAGCAATCAAATTTGACTGCCAAAATTAAATCGCCCAAACCCTATAACGGACCCTTCTCCTTCGGAAGCTGCTCTCGCCATCAGACAAAAAAAGCAATCAAATTTTCTCTGCAAATCACCGCTGCTCTCGCCATCGCCTCACGTCGTCGGAAGCTAAATCGCCATCGTCGGAGAAGCACTCGCCGTTGTCGTTACAAATTGCCCCCAACACATGGATATCCCGAATGAGGTAATTGTGCTTAGACTTGCACGAAAAATGTATAAATTGGAAGCATGATTTATATGAATTGATTGAATGGATTTACAGCATGGAAGACTTTGGATTATGGCACAAATTATGTTATGAATTGTGAATGGATTATTACGATTTTGATAATGTTTATAGCACCTAATTATGGCATGTTTGATGTTGAATGGATTTTTATGTATTTGTAATTGTTGGTGTTGAATTAGATAATTTAGTAAATTATTATTAGTGATATAATTTGTTTATTTGGTTTGTTCGTTTTGTTTGTTATGGTTAGTGGTATATGCATGTTTGTTTATATAATTTGTTTTAAGAAAATTGTTTAAAAAAACTTTGGCATTTTTTTATAGTAAGTGGTAAACGCATGTTTTTTTATGTAATTTGTGATGGTATTTTAATGTGCAGATGAGTGGATTAGGCCTACATCCGTGGTGCATCTCGTAAAATAAATTTATGTATTAAAGTTTTGATTTTATCTAGCATAGCTGTGACTTTATAGTATATAGGTGGTGGGAAGTTGGTGGAACTATTTAGGGGTGGCTAGGTAATTATTAAAATGTTCAGAATATGACCTTAGTGTTTCTCAACCACTGTTAGAGCCGTTAAGTTACAAAATTAGGTCTACCAACCCCTATAGTAATGGTTTTATATTGGTGGACATCCTATCCAATTCTCAGCGATGGAGTTTACATTAGTTACTAGATTTATGTTTGGATCTAGTAGTTTTGATCTATTAGCTAGTTATGACCCGACAACTACTACAATGTTAAGTCAGTTTTGTGGTGGTAAGTCTGTTAGTGCGAGAGAGTTGTCATCCATATTCAAGGAAAAGAAACTAGATACCGCCCGTCATGACTTGTACCTTAAGGTTGCTAATATATTAGCATTATGGTATTTTGTACTAGGGCTGAGAAGCGTAAGATTGACCCATGAATATATGCATTAGTTGATAAGTGGGATCTTTGGTGTGGATTTCCGTGGGGTGCATATGCATATCAATCATTATAGCATAATATCGCATATGTTCCCACTACTCCAGCTGATCTTGAACAGAGCTTTCATCTACGGGGTCCGATTTGGGCGTTTTAGGTAAAGTTTTAATATGTTTAGTGCTTATGAAATGTTATTGTTGTTATATAATTTTAAATTTTTTGGAGATTTTTTTTGTAGGTGTGGGCCTATGTAGCCATCCCGATATTGGGAGTTGAGTGTGCTAAAGTCAGATATCCGAATGGTATTCCAAGATTTGTGAAATGGAAGTTATATAAAGCTGGAGGCCAAGAATTAGTGTACTTCTTTTTCTGATCCAAATGTAAGTAATTTCTATAATTTTTTTCAATTTTAGTATGTTGTTACTAAGAATTATATTTTTTTTTATTACAACTCGCATCCTTATCTTATCTACATCCTTCGTCTGATGAGCAAGGAAGTGCATATTATTCGTCCACTCAGCTTGATAACCCCATTGGTGTTTCATTTCGTATTGCTGAGAATCTGGTATGCCCGATGAGGAGACGAGATGGTGGTTTCCCTATTTTGCATCGTTGAGTAGCCCGTGCATGATGGAGATCAAGTTGGAAAGATTTATCAAGATATTTCAAGAAGATTTGTTGAAGATAAGATATATCTTGATAAGATTTGATTTAGTTATAATTTGATTAGATTTGATTTCTAGATTTGTTAGGATTTAGATATCATTTTCTTACAAAGATATCATATATATTTGTTGTATATCTTGATAGATTTGATATGGTTTTCAGATTTATTTTCCTAGTTAGATTAGGTTTAGAGATTTGATTTTATCCCTATAAATGGGGCTTCATATTTTCATTGTAATTCAGTTTTCAGTTCAATTATAATTTTGTGAGTTTATTTCTCCAATTCTGAAAGCTCTTGAATTTCTGTGGAGTACCTTGAAATTCAATATTGACTTATCAAGCGGACTTTCACATCCGTTTGTGGCATTTTCACTATATTCATCGTTGTTGAGGCGAGTTGCTTGTTGGGTCGTAGGAGTTCGTTTTTGTCCTTGCCAACGGTTTTTTCTCTTAGGGTCGACTTCAAAGGTGTTGGATTTCCCCCATCATATCAGTTCTATTTGCTTCCGCGTGCGTCCATTTTCTGTCGATTCTGGGCTGCAATCTTAACCTTCTGGCGAGGATCATATCATTTTGGTATCAGAGCCAGATTGTGTCCTTTTCTTTCCTTTAAGTTCAAATTCGTATCGTGTCTTTCCTTTTTTTTTTCTTTTCCTTTCAGTTCAAGTTAGTGTCTTGTCTTGTTTTGTGTGTCAAAAAAATTGAGTCTTTATTGTCCATCATCTTTTTTCCTCGTGTTTGCATATTGAGTCTTATCATTTGTTTTTTTTACTTTTTTTAATTATTATTTTCAATTTTTCCCTATTTATAGATATATATCATCAATATCTATCCATTCTCATCAATATCTATCCTTAGTTAGTCATTCCTATCCATATATATTCAAATATATCCATTCTCATCCTTATTTATCCATATCTATTAATATATATCCATATATTTTCATATCTACACATATCTCTTTCATTCATATCTAGCCATATCTATTTTAGGGTCAATGAAATTCATATATTCAAAATCAAAGATGTGGACACAATAAAACTAGGGTTTTGATTTGTGGAATTTTATAGTCTAATCTTCTATAATGTAGACGGTTTATTACTTTTTTTCTTAATAACCGTCTACGTTGTAGACGGTTTATTTCTTTTTTCTTAATCCATTTTATTTAGCTATTTAAGAATTAAAAATATTTTCCTTAAAAAAAATTCAAAATAACTAAATAAAATAAAAATAAAAAATAGCATAAATTAAAAAACTGCAGTATCAAACGAGGGAGAAGAACTAGAAAAATCCCCAATTCAATTTGCCCTTGCCCGCCTGAAAAATCATCGATCCCGTTGCCAGCCGCCTGCGACATGGTCGTTCCTCCGTCGCGCCGCCTGCGTCCCATCCCAGCGCCACCACCTTCGTGAGTCTGCATCGGCCATCATCCGCCGCGCTGCCTGCGTCCAACCCCAGCGCCACCACCTTTGTTTTAGAAACCGGTTTATGCTTTTTTATTTTTAACAACAATTGATTAATCTTATTAATTATTTTGCTAACTGTAAACCGTATATGTTGTAGACGGTTTTGTTTGATTTCATTGTAACCGTCTACATCATAAACGGTTAGTCTATAATTTTTCACATTCTAAAACCCTAGTTTTTTGGTTTCTACACCTTAAAATTTGAGTATAGATTGGAAATTTTCTCTATCTATTTTATCCATATATAACTATATATATCTCATTTATATTTATCCTTATATATTTCCATATTTATTTCATCCATAATTATCCATATCATATTCATCCTCATTTATCCATATATTTATCATTATCTATCCCATATATATCTCATTCATATTTATCCTAATTAATCCATATCTAGCATATCATATTTTTTTTCTTCCATTGCTATTTCTAGAGTCTTTTCTGATTGTTTTGGTAGTTTCTGTATGAAAAAAAAAACAGAAGAGAAAATTGATTTGTGAGATAAAGTGGTAATAGACAAGAGTTCATGAGAATATAAAAGCCATAAATTGAGTGATACACGAGCGTTGAGTGATTACCATTCTTGAATGATACACGAGAGCTCGTGAGGTGGTGAGGACTTTTTTTTTCTAACCTTTCTTGCAGGTATGTCAAAAGGCAATCATTCGGAGTTGTCCTGGGGAAAAGTAGGCGAAAGATATGAGAATTTTAGAGACAAAATCGAATATATGATGAAGGTTCTAAAAGCTGACCTAAGAAAGATGGTGCAGTCAGAGATGGAGAAATTGCATCAACGACTTGTTGCATTGGAAGATGATTATTTGGGCAGCAAAAAAGATGAGATATTGACAAGAAAGGTGGGAGACTCAACCAGATAGTCCCTCCCCATTTGATAAGTGTTAGTCCCTGATTAGAGTATGAATAATTGTGCAGTGGAAGTTTAACTTAGTAGTTGCAGTCTAAAACTGAGGGGTCAGTTTCCCAGTTTAGGATTTATAAAAACTGTGTTAGCCGAGAGTTTACTTGGTCAGTTTACAGATATACACTTCAACACTTTAATGAAGTGTTGAAGGTTTCAAAACTCAGTTGAAAATCGTGTAATGAGAAAAGTAACGAAAACTGTAAATGAGACAGGATATTATAGTGGTTCGGATCCTTAAGTCCTAAGTTCACTTTTCGAAAATTAATCCAGTAATTCACTAAGTAATGAAGTATACACTCCTCACGATCTATAGCCAAACACCACAAAAACCACCGTCCGCAGTAAATTGGATCACTCGCCCAGGTAGATGATCTTCACTCCTTCTTCAGTTCCTCGAAGCCAGGTAGGCACCTTGAAGTGTTCTTAGAACTAGCGGTCGTTGGAAATGGATTAAGGACAAACCTACCTTCTCGTTCTCCAGTAAGTGGATGACTTTGTTCTTCCCAGAACACTCGAGAGTCGGCAATAGCCCGGAATAACGTGTTTCTCGACAGAGAATCAGGTTGCTGTGTTCTCACTTGAAAAGTAAGAACACCAACAAGAAAGACTAAATCGATTAGACTTAGTCCTTGTGTAAGGTTCACACGGTGAATCACAAATGATTCGGTAAGCAAGAGAGCCTCGTGTTCATAGATTAACACATGGAGTAAATGCCATTCACTTGTGAGCTTTGAATGCTATGAGCTTTAAATCCGGCAGAGTAATGGCGCTTTTAATGATTAAGAGTTTCGATAGTTATTTCTCCAGTCCTTCTGCTATTTATAGTTGAATATATGAAAGTAGCCGATAGAGACAATTCAAATGATGTCCAATCAGTGGCCATTCTTTTATGTTGTAGCAGACCTGCTCCTCTGCCTTTTTTGAACACTGCCATGCTTTTTTGCAGAGGCAGTTTTGTCTCATTTGTGTCAGACCTTGAACAACGTTGTACTCTAGTCATAACTGTGTGTATCTTTATTCCTTATCATTGAGTCTTCAATGCTCTTTATGACTTCTAGGCTCCTTGCTTTTCACGTGTTTCTTTTGCGTAAAACTGTGCTGGTCTGAAACTGTGAGCGGCTCTCGACAGTTTCTCTCATTTATAAAAACTGTGTCCACAGTTTTCATCACTATTTCATCCTTGACAGTTTAGAACTGTCTTCACAGTTTTCTCGCATATTGCTTCTTGAACTGTCTTCACAGTTTTCTCGCATATTGCTTCGTGAACTGTCTTCAAAGTTTTCTTCGGTCCTTTTGTTCAAACAGTTCCATCTTAAAAAACTGTTCCACAGTTTTTGGCGGTTTGCTTCTCCCAAACTATTACAACTCAATTATCCTATACAAGGATTACATGAAGTAATAACTCTAAGGACTAAAACTTGGTATACAGTTTTTACACATCAAAACATCAAATTTAAGGTGGGATTTCTACATCAACGTCTAACAATTTCCCCCTTTTTGATGTTGCCAAAACTATACCATCTAAGTCGGAATGAGGATGCAGTTGCTCTGAGTTTACAAGTATGAGATTCTAACACTACTCAGAACTTTGCTTCCTCTAAACTCGACCTACTCTAATTGATCTTCCCCCCAAATCAGAGAGATATTACTCGATTATCATAAATCAAATTAGAGCGAGAAGCAAACTATTGGAAGACTTAAGCCTCATGACTTAGATAGACACAAAAATTCAGAGTGTGTTTGATAGCTTTAAGTTTGGCAGAGTAAAGGCTTGTTCTTT
>JAPKLW010001034.1:203787-248164 GCA_026898455.1 Plectranthus barbatus | reverse complement strand
ATACTGGTGATCTTGTGCTGGCAGTCTCTGCTGGTGACTTGCCCTGGCATCATCAAAGACTACCAAATCTCTGGATGTTACCCTTTTCGGAATCTCCCATGACTGGTGGAATCACCGCTGGTGAATAGTGTAAGAACACGTATTCTCCTGGTAAGGTTTGTCAGCCGCCTGCTGATGAAACCCTTCCCAACTGGTGAACAGTACCCAGTCATAAGCGCTACTCATGCTGATGAACAGTGTCAGCACGAGTCTTTGTCAGCCGCCTGCTGTTGAAGCTTTCCCAACTGGTGAACAGTAGCCAGTGGTAAAGTGCTTCTCATGCTGGTGAACAGTGTCAGCATGAGCTGCGACTTACAACTCAAAAGACCTAAACAGGACTTTACATTTGAGACTAGGGCTATGTAGAGACAACTGATGCTGGTAGGACTTAGGATTTGATCCACCAAAACTATGATCTAAACAAGTAAGCTACTGGGGGAGGAAACCAGACAGATTTCCCAACAATTTCCCCCTTTTTGGTGCGATCAAAGCCTAACCAGCGAGCACTCAGCTGATGAGGAAAGTTACAAAGGATTTCAGGGTTTTACAAGTGAAGCCTATCAGATCTAAACCCATAAAATTACTTCCTCAACATCAGCTCTAACTAAAAAATCTTCCCCCTCAACCAAGGAAAGATATTGCTCGTTTAAAAATATGAAATTTAAGAACAGAGCAAATAAGCATGTAAATAAATTTAACATGCAAGATGAGTGCTGGTGCTGATTACACTGGAAGTGTAAATTCAGCTGGTAAGTAAAAACTTAGACAATTGTTGGACAATAAGAGATTGTCATCAACTTGTCAGTTAATCATTCCATTAGAGATATAGCAATTACATGTACAATGAATGGTAACTGACTAGTCTAACAGATTTACTTACAAAACATAGAGAGACTAGACTATGGCTTGGAGGATGATCCTGGTGACTGAGTTCGACCACCGGTTAAGGACCTCAGGATCGCAGTAAGAGCAGCCATGTCTTCCTCTCTCTTCAGCCTCCATTCCGCAGCAATTCTTCTCTCTTCGGCTGCGAGGCGTCTCTCTTCCTCAGCAATTTTGGCCCTCTCCTCTTCAGCCCGTGCTCGCGCACTTTCCCCCTCTTGGATCCGCGCCAAAAAGGGGGTGACACCGGCGGTGACGGACTCCATTTGTAAGCAAGGAGTTGCGCAGGAGGATGAATTTCAGAGATTGGCTGCGCTGAAACTTCTATGGAAGAGGAGGGCACATCAGGTGCGGAAGGAGCTATTGCTGGTTCAGATTCAGCTGTTATCTCCATTGGGGCTGGCTCCTCCGCTGGTACCGCTGCTGCAGCTGGTTCCTCCGCTGGTACCTCGGCTGCTGCTGGCTCCTCCGCGAGCACCGCGGCTGGTGCTGGCGGGCCTTGTTCAAAAATAGGTGGGGCTGTGAAGTCCACCAGCTGCCAGTCCTCATGATAAGGGACAAGGTCGCCCAAAACCATAGGAACAGATGGGACGGCAGTGGTCAGCCACCAACCTCTGGAGGGATCCTCCTCCACAATGTGGTCTACCAGCAGAGCGCTGGCAGCCATATCAAAGAAAATGGCAAAATATGGAGGGATCCGGGGGAGAGCGGTGAGGACCTTCAGGCGTCGGAGCGCGTAGATCAGCTGGTATCCACGACTGGAGGGCTGGAACTGGAGGAATGGTAGCTTAACCATTTTTGGCCTAGGGAGGCCGGAAGTCCCAGTCAGCTGTCTGAATTCTGCAATTTTCCTCAAACGGCGCTTGATTCGCCTGGTAGACAGCTGTTGGTGCATTTCAGGATCAGAATCCATGAATGCATTCGCCCACGCCTCCTCTGATCTCCAGTAACCAAGCCCTAGCCTGGCATACAGAACAGCGCGCTTCTCTACAGTCAGCTGGCGCTGGCACAGGTCGAAAATTCTCCACCTCCGGAACTCCAGAAATAGTTCCAGATTCACCCTCCACAGTCCTCGGTAGCTGATTATCATTTCGTCATTAACGGCATTCTCCACCTCCGCCGTGATGTTTTCAGCATACTCATAGAGAGTGGAATTGAAGTACTCCATCGGCTGCAGGGGCAGACACCAGTCATAGATCCTCGAAGCGTATACAGACTGGTGGGGGAGTCCGCTGATGGGGATGATATTGAATGCTGATGGCTCAGGCACTCGTGAATCTTGAAACGCCATCGCCCCGCGGTGCTCCCACTGATGTACCCCTGTCACACGTGATTGGAAGGAGTCTTCATCAATCAGCTGATGCTCTTGGATGCAGAGCAAGTATGGCCTCCTTTCTGCGCGCACATGACGTGCTGGCGCTGGCGAGGATGCTGCTGGTCGCCCAGAAGATGTAGAAGCTTCTGAAAGAGTTGGGCGACTGGCAGGATGACGAGCCACGTCTTCAAACTTAGGAAATAGATCCCTGGGCTCCATCCTCTGCACCATGGAGTGATGTATCACCTCCTCAGCTGGAGCAGCTGGCTCCTCAGCCCTTGGCTTCTCTGCATCCTCAGAATCTGAGCTTTCATCAGAGAAACTCGCCAGTTTTTCCGGGGTGGTCGCCCGCTCCTCAACTCCTCCACTGGCACCCCCGTGCGCGGCCAGTGGGTCTTCAGCAGTCTCCTCCTCATCCTGGTACTTATCCACAAGGGATAGTACATCTTCATCAGCACCCATGACCATCAGGCGGGTAAATGATTCTTCTGATAAGATCTGGCCTGGAGCTGGTGCTGGTGGCCTTGCACTTGTGGTTGGGGCAACTTCCCATTTGCCCTTGGCTACCTGGTGCACCTGCTCCGCCAGTTGCGCCTGACGTCTGGCCTCATGCTCAGCCTGCACCTTTGCAAAGGCTTCATCGCGGGCTGCCAGCTCAGCCTCTCTTTTACGCTGGTCGGCCAAGGCCTTCAGCCTTGCCTGTGCCTGTTTCTTCCTTACAATGGAGGCTTGTTGCTCCTTCTTCGCTTGCTCCACCAGCTTCTGTGCTCTGGTCTGAACCCTCTTTCGCTTCTGGGTCATCCTCTCTATGGTCTCCTCCTCAGTCAGTCCAAGAACGGACTTCTTGACTGGTATCGAGATCTTCCCGGATGCTGGCTCATAGGCAGCAGCTGGCTGGGGCTGCTGGAGCTGGTGGGTCTTGGGCTTCTTGCTTGAAGGGGGCCTGGGGGCTGGCACTTGTGCTGATGCCCGTGGATGTATGCCAGTTGCCTTCTCCACTGCATCTTCCATAGAGACGAATAAGGATTCGACCTCTAGCTTCCTTTTAAGCTCATCCTTGGCCGCAGCTGGCAGTGGGAGAGCCACAGCTGGCACTTCCTCCCATGTCTGTTCTGCATCTTCTTCAGAAACAGACTCTTTGGGGTCCACAGCCGTCTTCCCCTTCAGCCGGCGTGGCTTCTTGTAGTCGGGGACAGCCAGTTTCACCCTTGTGACTGGGATGAAATCTGATCCAACCAGTTGCTCCCCCTGGTCGACGTCGTCCCCCATCTCTACTTCCAGTATGTGGCTGATCCTCAGCCCGAATGACACCGCGTGAAGAAATTTCCCGTCAGTCTTCACGGTGACATTCCTCTCAACATTCTCCAGCAGTCGGCCGAAGAAGAATTCGGCCCAGTTGCCCAGTATGCCGTCTGCCAGGGCGCACATGACAGAGAACTTTCTCAAGCTCAGTTCGGCGTACGAGCCGACCTCGCATTGTAGCATGCGCACTACAATATCACACACCATTTGCCAGAAATCTTCCATTTCTGACTTCTTCATCCCCGTTTTAAAAACGGTCACCTCCGCCCTTCTCCACTGCTCCCACCTCCGCTGGAACTCGACAGTATCATCCCTATGATACGTCGCCACTTCCTCTCCTTCATTCCTCATTCCAAAGATGTTGGCGAGGTACTCGGCGTCGACAGTGATAAGGTGTCCGAACACCGATGTGGTAAATGATTTTCGGTCGTCAGCTATCACCGCGCGAGCATAGAACTCGGCGACCAAATGTGGATGGAACGTCCTGGGAGTCGCCGTCAAATACGGGCGGAGCTGCTCATGATCTATCATCTCCATCAGCTCCGGGCCGTGGTGCTTCTCCGCCAGCTTGTCGTTCAGAATCTTCTCCTTCTGAACTTGGGCTGTTCTGATTTGTGCGTGAGAGAGGCGATGTCGGGTGGCTGCTTTATTCAGCGAGACGAGCTTGCTGAAAGGATAGGTATAGTCAATATCTTCTTCCTTTACAATGCCAGTAAAAGTAGGCATGTGGGCTTCGGCCAATGGCAAGTCTAGCTCCAAAGACTCAGTGGCAGAGGATGATTTATCATCAGCGGGGTTGGATGAGGATGCCATATTTTCAGGGAGTAAATGTTGGGAATTCTTAAGGAAGATGAATCAAAAAATATGTTCGTAAATTAGGAAGGAATGATAAGAGTTTTCCCGATCATGAATGATCGCTATTTATACTGGTGCCAAGCTGGTTTGGATGGACGAGATTAATTCGTCAAAAGTGAGGATCGACGGTCATCAGCTGGCACAATTCCCTTTGGCGACGTGCGTGGACGTGCTGACGTGGGCTGGTACGTGTAGCTGACATGGCACACGCTGATTGGTCGCGAGAGTGCCTTTGACTGCGCAGTCACTGTGCGCAATAAATGTGGCATTAAATGTCGCATTAAATTCAAAGATTTGCACACGCAAGACCAATTTTGAACCTTTCCCGCTATTTCTGCGACAGCTGGCACGACCCTTGGGCTTCAAGAGAACGTCAGTTGAGAGCTGGGACTCAACTGATCATCAGTAATATAACTGGTCATCAACAGGATATGCCAGTTGAACACTTCCCCCTGTCAGCATGGCCTCCTTACCAGTTGACAACTGGTACTTACGACTGGTACCCGAGTACTTGGATAAATTGAGAGCTGGGACTCAATTCCATCAGTCGTAGGAAATTCGCCAGTTGTCTGCTGACAACTTGAAGGATTAAGAAAATTGAGAGCTTGGACTCAATTTTATTCCGCATAATCTTCTCCTTCAGGAATCCATCTTCTCACCATCGCTTGAATTGGGAGCTGGGACCCAATTTCTTCTGCTGATGGTGATTGTCTACTGACAAATATGAAATGAGAGCTGGGACTCATTTCCTTCGTTGTTTATGGAATAAGTTCTGCCAGTAGATACCACCTGTGGTTTTGAGCTACCACTAAAGAAAACAAGGAAGACTAAGAGCTTGGACTTAGTCTTAATCAGCATCCTTCAGAAAATCAAGAACGGAATGAGAGCTGGGACTTATTCTTCCTCAACACTAGAGCTCGCATCAATCTCCATAAGACCGAGTTTGATGCACAACTCCTTGAATCTTGCTTCTGGCAAAGGTTTGGTGAAAATATCATCCAGTTGATCTTCAGTTCTGATGTACTCTACGCTGATATCCTTCTTCTCGACATGATCACGTATGAAGTGATGTCGAATATCTATGTGCTTGGTCCTAGAGTGATGAACTGGATTCTTCGTTATGCACATAGCGCTGCTGTTGTCGCAATAGATGGGTACACAACCAGTGTCCACTTCATAGTCTTCCAGTTGTTGCTTGATCCAAAGAATTTGAGCACAGCAACTGGCAGCGGCAACATATTCAGCCTCAGTAGTAGATGTAGCAACTGAGTGTTGCTTCTTGCTAAACCAGCTGATTAGCTTGTGTCCTAGAAACTGACACGTACCACTGGTGCTTTTTCTATCTATACGGCATCCAGCAAAATCTGAATCTGAATACCCAATGAGTGTAAGCTCATCATTCCTGGGGTACCATAAGCCAAGTGATTCAGTTCCTTTGAGGTATTTCACTATTCTCCTAGCAGCTTCCATGTGTGACTTCTTTGGATTGGCTTGATATCTGGCACACACTCCGACTGAGTATGAAATGTCGGGTCTGCTGGCTGTCAGATAGAGAAGTGATCCAATAATACCTCTGTAGCTGGAAGGATCAATCGATTCTCCTTCTTCATCAAGAAAGATTTGGCAACTGGTGCTCATCGGTATTCTGAGAGCCTTAGTCTTCTCTGGGCAATATTTCTGAATAAGATCCTTGGCATACTTCCGCTGATTAATGAAAATTCCATCAGCTGACTGCTGGACCTGGAGTCCTAGGAAGTATGTTAATTTGCCCATCATACTCATCTGGAATGAGTTCTGCATCAGTTGAGAAAACTTCTCACAGAGAGATATATTCTTTGACCCGAATATAATGTCATCGACATATATCTGCACCATTAGCATATCATCAGCATCCTTGATGATGAAGAGAGTCCTGTCGATCTTCCCTTTCCTAAATCCATTACTGATTAGGAACTGTGACAGCGTCTTGTACCAAGCCCTGGGCGCCTGTTTCAATCCATACAGGGCCTTTCTCAGCTTGTACACTTTGGTGCCTCATTCAAATCCTGGAGGTTGTTCGACATATACTTCCTCCTTTAGCTCGCCATTCAAGAAGGCTCTCTTCACGTCCATTTGGAATACCGTGAACCCATGATACGCTGCATACGCAAGGAACAGCCGTATCGCCTCCATTCTTGCAACTGGTGCGAAGGTCTCGTCGAAGTCGATGCCTTCACATTGCTTGTAACCTTTGGCGACTAAACGAGCTTTGTTTCTGATTACAATGCCATTCTCATCTCGTTTGTTCTTGAAAACCCACTTGGTGCCAATCACTGACTGATGTGATGGTCTCTCTACCAAGTCCCAAACATTGTTGCGAGTGAATTCCGCAAGTTCTTCTTGCATGGCATTGATCCAATCGGCAGATTGTAGCGAAACTCCTATGGAAGTAGGTTCCTCTTGAGAGATAAAACAAGTCAGGAACGCGCTGCCGTGTCGAGTCTGAATAGAACTTTCTGGATCACCGAGAATAGCATCGGATGGGTGATTTCTCAGCCATTTGGGAAGATGAGAATCTGCTGGCGTTGGTTCTTCTGTTCTGATGGCTGGTGCTTCCTGAACTTCACCAGTCGGAGCAGCAATTGCAACTGGTGGTTGACCTTCACCAGTCGGAACTTCCTCTTCGTCAGCTTCACTCTCTGACTGATCTCCTGATCCTTCGGCGATAATTACACCATCAGCTGGTGCATCCACTCCAGCTGGTTCATCAGCTATTTCTGGTTCGAAAATTCCAGATGGAGTTCCCCCTGGATTATTGCCAGTTCCACTCAAGGAGATTGAGTGTAAGGTCTCAGCAAGGTCAATTGCATCACCGACCCTCCCGGATTGCTGATGGGCAACCGAGGATACTGGTTGTGAAGATGATCCAGTCATAGGTCTAGTCAAACCAGTTGGTTGAGCATTGGAAGAATTCCTGCCCAACTGGTCAACGGCATCATTGACCTCAGGAACATCTTCAGCCAGTTGTCGTAATGTCCTGCGCACTAAAGTAGCTTCATCAAAAACAACATTGCATGTTATTTCCACAAGCTTGGTGGTCTTGTTAAATACTCTATAGCCCTTGTGAGAGGGATGTCCATATCCGACGAGGACACCCTCATCAGCTTTAGGCGAAAAAGCATTTAACTTCGACTTACCATTATTATGGATATAACATGGTGAACCGAAAGCACGAAGATGAGCTATAGAAGGCTTACGACCAAAATAAACTTCGTAGGGAGTTTTCTGGAGTCTGTCGTTGATCCCGCTTCTATTCTGAGTATAGCAAGCCGTCACTAACGCTTCTCCCCAAAAACTCTGTCCTAAGTCGGATTCTGCCAGCATGGACCGGACTGCTTCTTTCAGCGTCCTGTTCCTACGTTTTGCCAGTCCATTCTGCTGCGGTTGCCTTGGTGCTGATCTTTCATGCTTAATGCCAGCTTCCGCGCAAAAATCCATCAGTAGACTGTTGCAGAATTCCGTCCCATTGTCTGACCGTATCCGCTTCACCGCAGCTTCTCTCTGTTTCTGAGCTTTGACAATCAAATCTGGAAGAATGATTTTCACTTCATCCTTGGATCTGAGAAGCTTTACCCATGTATAGCGCGAGTAGTCATCGACTACCACCAGCGAATAACGTCTTCCTCCAATGGTTTGAGGTGCTACTGGTCCAAAGAGGTCCATATGTAGCAACTCTAGTACCCGACTGGTACTGGGGCAGACTAGCGACTGGTTCTTGAAGGACTTCTTAGTTTGCTTGCCCTGCTGGCATGCTTTGCAAATTCCTTCCTTCTTGAATCCTCCCTTGGGAAGTCCTTCCACAAGATCATGCTTGGCCAGGTAGTTGATAGTTCTGAAATTCAGATGACTCAACCTTTTGTGCCACAGCCAGTTAGTTTCCATAGAGCTGGTGGCCACGAAGCATGAATTTGGCTTCCCACTTTGCCAGTCAACGGTATAAAGACCTCCTTTCCGAATACCTTTCAACTTGATCTCGCCAGTCTTCTCATCCTTGATCTGGCACTCTGATTTCTCAAAGGTAATTGTATATCCATTATCGCATAGCTGACTGATACTCAGGAGGTTGTGCTTGAGGTTGGTAACAAGGGATACATTTCTGATTCTGACATCGTCCTTCTCGATGCAGCCCTTGCTGATAACTCTGCCCTTGGAGTTATCACCAAAAATGACTGGAGGTCCCTTGACCTTGGTGAGTTCTGAGAACAGGAATTCTTCACCAGTCATGTGAGCCGAGCAACCACTATCAATGATCCACTCGCTCGTCCTCTGAAGCTGTGTTGCATGACCTAGTTCCTGCAAGAAAGAAATGGAATTCATTTAGGTCCCCGATCATCTGCGGGTCCTGCAGGGTTAGATTGCTGGATAATTCCTTTCGGAATCCAGACTTGAGTGATTTTCAGCTTGGTTTTACCCTTGCTGACATTATTAGCAGCCTTTCCCTTCCTTTTGAAATAATGCATGAGATTGGTTTGGGAAGGTGTGGCTGTGTGTGTATCTCCTTTGGAAGTACGCTTCCGCTGAGAGCTTCGGAAATGTTTTTCCGGTACATTGTGTTGCCTTGGTGGTCTCTGAGAGCGCGGACCACCATGGTTAGCCTTCACAGCCCTTTGAGAAAACTTGTGATTGAGCTCAGGCCTCTGATAGGTATTCCTCCTATCAGGTATTGTCCTTCTCTCAGAATTTCTCTGAGATTGGGATCCCTTGTAAGTATGCTGGTGACTGGCATACTTATGAGGTTGTGCGTGGATTCTCTTGACAGCTGGTGCTGGCTGTCGGATTCCACTGGCAGCTGACGCTGACTTAGTCTGCGTCTTAGGGTGTGCTGGCGTCCTGTCAGCAGAGGATTTTGCCAGTTGAGGTTTTTGTCGAGATGACTCACCTATGTATCTGGTCTTATTATTCCTGTGCTGATCAGCCATACGGGACTGATTGGTTTTACCAGCTGGTGCTGATACATTTACCAGTTTGCCCTTACCCTTATGAGCTGTGAGTTCGGGTTGGTTTATGCTCAAATCCTTTATAAATCCCAACCCGGACTTATCAGTCGGCTTTCTCCAATGACTTAGAGCTTTTTCCAAATCCTTGGAGCCTTTATTCAAAAAATTTATTTTATTTTCTTGCTCCAGAACGATGTTGTGAAAATTATCTCGCTCAGTTTTTGCAATTTGAAAGTTTTGAAGCAATTCAAAATGAGTCTTTTTCAGAGTGGCTAGCTCTTCACCGATTGACCTCGATTTTTCAATCTCACTGGTCAAAATAGAAATTTGATTTTTCAGCGAGGTGTTTTCGCCAGCCAAGACATTCTTTATTTCATAAAATTTTAAAAATTCTAGTTGAAGAATGTCTATAGTGACAACATCTGAGTCGGAGCAATGCGACTCAGCATCGTCTAGGATGCATGGAGACATGATGTGCAATGAGGGAACAGATTGTACCTGGTCGTCAGCAGCCAGTGCTTGTTCCTCCTCACTGTCAGCACATTCTTCATGTGCTTCCTCTCCGAAAGCTACCATCAGCGCCAGTAGCGCTTCCTCTTCTGACTCTTCATCTGACTCATACTCTCCGTCGTCATGGTCAGGAATATCAGGAACCTCTGTCCTGGTCAGCATCGCCTTGGCAACGGCCTTCGATGCACGCTCTTCAAAGAGCTTCTTCAGTCTTTCCCGCTCTTCTCTATCCACTTGTGGACACTCAAATTTGAGATGGTCAGGGGATTGGCACTGATAACATGCGCGGGGAGCTCTCTTGACAAATTTTCCATCAGATGAGCTGAGAGAAGCTCCCTGTTTCGCCTTGGCTTTCTCCAGTAGAACAGCCAGTCTCTTCATCTGTTGCTCAAGATCTGCAATAGAGCTCTCGCTGCCTTTCGAGTTAGATCCCGACGGAGATGGGATCTCTTTCTGCTGGTTGTGCGACCCAGCAGGTCTGTCAGTGTGGAAAGGCTTCTTGTTCTTCCACTTGAAATCCCTCTTGACGAAGTAGGCTTCGTCTTGTGTTTTGATGCTGGGAGATCCAACGGTCCGAATGGCTTCATTTTTGTTCACCATTTGGATATCCCACTCATGTGCTTGGAGCTGAGCAAATAGCTCCTTGGGAGTCATCTTGGATAGATCCTTCTCCTTAAGGGATGTGGTCTTCACAAACCAGTCCTCCTTGGGCATCTTTGATAGGATCTTTGCATTAAGCTCTGCATTTGAGTACTCCTTGTCCAAGGACTTCAGCTCGCTGACTATGGCATAGAATCTAGCCTCCATCTCCTTGATGGTTTCACCAGTCAGCATCTGGAATGACTCGTATTTGTCCACCGCAACTTGCAACTTGTTGCGCTTCATCTGATCTGTCTCAGTACAGAGACTATCAATGTAGTCCCAGACATCTTTGGCAGTGTCAAATTGGAGGGCTTCCTCCATCAGTGGTTCTGGGAGAGATGATAGGATTATATCGAGAGCAACGGAGTCCAGCTGATTCCGCCTCCTGTCTTCGGCGTTCCATTCTTCTGGGGGCTTTGGAATCTCAGCAGCTGGTTGATCTCCTAACTGGTGCCTCGTCTTGGTGATCTCGATCGGCCCTTTCTCCAGCACGTCTTTCATCTCCGGATGGACGCTTTTCAGCTGAATGAACGACCTCTTTCGCCATATATCATGCTTCTCCGGTTTATAGTTCATCAGCTTCGGGACATTCATCTTGTGTACCTGAGCTAATCAACAGACATAAAGAGTAGAGTGCAAGGAAACATGGATCTCGGTCCTAAGCGACTCAGTGTACGACCAGTCTAGAAAGACCGACCGCGCCTGATACCACTTGATGGTCCCGGTTTTTCAGAGTATAATACGATACGCAGCGGAAATATATAAGTTAATCGTTTTCTTGCACGCTACTAGCACACAGCTGACAACTGGCAACTGGTCAGCTGGTGCTGGTTACTAAGTATGCAGCTGACAACTGGTCAGCTGGTGATTCTATACTTAGAATATTTTAGCCAAGTTTGCACAGTTATATCAGTTTCAGAACATACACCAGCACTTGAGTGCTGGGTTTTAAATCTGAATGTAATGCAGAAAACTGATAAATGACAAAAGGGTTTATAGTGGTTCGATCAATCGATCTACGTCCACTCTCCAGTCGAAGCACTGGAAATTTCACTATGAGCAATCGGTTACAGGTTGCCTACGATCTATCTCTAGCTGGTGAATGCCTCGTCCACCAGTTCACTAGATCAACCGCTCCCGGTCCTGGTTTCCTCTTCAGCTCTCTTCTGCTGATGGAGTGCGAGCACGTCACTTCAACCTCCACAGCGATTTGGGTGTTTAGTTCTCCCAAGAACGTAAATCCTTCTACGGCAGAATGCCCCTAATAACTCAAGTGCTAGAGTGCACAGGAGCTGCTGTGAACTTCCTCGAAGAGAAAGAACACCAAATGAGATCTCTAAACTTACAAGCGTAAAGCTTGAAGTCTCGTGTTTGAATAAATCAACACACGGAAAGCTTTATGAAAAGCCTCGAAATAACTTCAGTTCTTTCGGTGGTTGAGCAGAGATATCTGAGTATTCAATGTGTCAACCGAACAAGCGAGAGATCCAGAGAGAGAGAGCTTTGAATGTTGGTAGTTGCGACGTATTTATAGCCGCAGGAACCGATTCAAACTTTCTAGCCGTTTGGACGCATCCGGAAAGGTGTCAGACCTCGGATGTCCTTCTGACGGCGGCAGGTATGCTTTTCCGGAGAAAGGCCATACCTAAGACCGCTTTATCTGACACAGATCTCTTTGTGTCAGAACGGCTCTCTCTGTCAGTCCGAGGAATAAGACTGGCGTCTTGTGACTGATAGACTTTAAGTTATCCTTCCTTAAAGTCATCCTTTGTCAGTCGATTCCTCAGAGAATCTTCTTCTTGTCTCTACGGCGCTGGGAGAGAGAATCTGGAATTCTGCTGGTAACATCTGACTGGTAGATCATACTGGTGATCTTGTGCTGGCAGTCTCTGCTGGTGACTTGCCCTGGCATCATCAAAGACTACCAAATCTCTGGATGTTACCCTTTTTGGAATCTCCCATGACTGGTGGAATCACCGCTGGTGAATAGTGTAAGAACACGTATTCTCCTGGTAAGGTTTGTCAGCCGCCTGCTGATGAAACCCTTCCCAACTGGTGAACAGTACCCAGTCATAAGCGCTACTCATGCTGATGAACAGTGTCAGCACGAGTCTTTGTCAGCCGCCTGCTGTTGAAGCTTTCCCAACTGGTGAACAGTAGCCAGTGGTAAAGTGCTTCTCATGCTGGTGAACAGTGTCAGCATGAGCTGCGACTTACAACTCAAAAGACCTAAACAGGACTTTACATTTGAGACTAGGGCTATGTAGAGACAACTGATGCTGGTAGGACTTAGGATTTGATCCACCAAAACTATGATCTAAACAAGTAAGCTACTGGGGGAGGAAACCAGACAGATTTCCCAACAAGTATGAGGATATCCAAACTTGGATTCCTCAGACTGAAACTTGGTATGACGTAAATTTAGTGTATAGTACACTAACACAACAGAGCAGACCTATAGTATGAGCTATGATTGGATGACATCTTCCGTGAGTCTAACGACTTGATTTATGTATCTTACGGGCATAAATTCTAAATGCTAGGAGGATTCCTTTATAAATAGGTCTGCACCCCAACCTTAAACGGTTACGAATTTGATTGAATCCCACTCTACAAAGAGCATACTACTAAGCCATCTCTCTGCTAAAACTCTCTGAATTTCCGTATTTTTTACATGAGACTTGAGTTCCTGACTCAAGTTATTACTCTGTGCTACACTCTCTTAGCACGAGGCTGAAGCTTCTTAGGCTAGCTAAAGCTATCCTCTGGTAAATATATCTTTCTACTATATATTCATAGCAGTCAGTTTCCTACTCTGGGATTCTGATTCTCAAGGGCGTATGCCAACCACCAGAGTTCTAGGAAGAACAGTAAACATCCAACCACCAGGAAGAAGGTTGCGGGGTGTTGTCCTCACTTCAACCTAAAGACTAAGCTTACAAAGAGTTCAGACGAGTGACCACATCAGATTGAAGGATGGAGGTGCCGACGGATTGTGTATGGATCGTAAGGAGGCTTGTATTTACTTAGTGATTTATCCAGGCGTACGTTCTGAAGAGTGGATGTAGGATTTTAAGATCCAAACCACTATAAAATATCTTATGTCCTTTACTGCTTTCATTTATTTTTACTCTCTTGGTTAGTTTCGCAAACTAAATTTTAAAACCTTCAATACTTGTCCAAGTATTGAACAGTATATTCTTTGAAACTTACTTAACAACGACAAACCTAAGCTTAACTTTTATCAAGTACCCTAACCTAAGTTCTATCGGTTAGGGAGAACAAGCGCAAGTTTATTATATTTCTACTTCCGCTGCATATATTCGTACTCTGATTTCAAGACCAACAAGTGGTATCACGTGCCAAGGTTCTTACAGACAAAGGTTGTGTTGAGTCGCTTAGGACCTGATCTCTTTGTTCCTTAAACTTTGTTTTTTTGTTTGTGTGTTTTCAAGCTTAGGTACGCAGAGATGACACACATCATGAAGCTTCCAAAGTATTCATCAGAAAATTTTGATATTTGAAAGAAGCGTTCACTGATAATGCAGAAGAACATCCATCAGGAGATGGCTGAGGTTCTATCCACCAGACCACTAACAATCACCAAAGTAAACACTCAGCTCGGAGGAGCAGGAGGCCTGAAGATAGTGGAGAAACCTTACGATGAGTGGACAAATGACGACAAAATTCATTTTCAGCTGGATTCAGTGGCCATGGAGCTTATTCTTCAATCTCTACCAGAGCCACTTGTTGTTGAAGCTCTTACTTATTACAATGCCAATAAGATGTGGGAGTTACTTTGCACCCTTTGTCAAGAGACTGATCAGATGAAACGAAACAAGCTTCAAAGCTGTGTAGATAATTATGAGTCATTCCAAATACTTTCCGGTGAAAATTTAAAATCAATGGAAGCTAGATTTAATGCCATTATTTGTGAGCTAAAAAACATGGGGAGAACTTATGAGATTGCAGATATGAACGCGAAGATTCTCTCCAAGATGCCCAAGGAGGACTGGTTCGTCAAGGTCACTAACTCCAAGGAGAAGGATCTCTCTAAGATGATGACCAAGTACGTGTTCGCCCAGATACAAGCTCATGAGTGGGATATACAAATGGCGAATAGGAATGAAGTCATGCAGAATGTCAACACTCATCCCGAGGAAGATGCCGCAATTTTTGCAAAAAAGTAATTCAAGAGAAGGCCTCAGAAGCCTTATCAAGCAGACAGATCAACCGGACAAATATCTACATCAAAGTCAACACCAACACCTTTCTACCAGAAGAAGGTGGAAGATAGCTCAATCGAAGAGCTTATGGAGCAAATGAGGGAGCTGACGAAGCTTCTTGAGAAAGCCAAAGCCAAAAAGAAAGGTTCACAACCCAGTGAATCAAAATTCAGCGACAGACCTCCCAAGGCATGCTTTGAGTCCAACTCTCCAGATCACCTCAAGTATGAATGCGCTCTGGTATCCAAGGAGGAAAGGGAATGCCTGAAGAGAGTATTCAAGAAGAAGGCTCTCAGAGCTGTTGCAAAGGCCAAGCTATCCAGAGTTGAGGTGCTAGACATCTCAGATAACGATGATGGCTACTACACTTCGGATGATGAGGTCGTGGATGAAGCATTCCCGGTGCTGATGGCCAAACTTGGAGAAGAAGGAGCATCTAAATCCAAAGAAGAAGGAACTGAAGCTGAGTTGCAGAACCTGGTACACATTTCTAACTCAGTTTCTATTCCTATAGCATGCATTGAAGAGGACTCCAAATCTTATTGCTCAGATTCAGAGGATGCTACTCTCGAAGTTTTAAATAAAGAATTTTCCAAATTTTATGAATTAAAAATGTTTTAGCTGGCAAGAATGCCTCACTGAAACTTATAGTTTCAAAACTGGCTGAAGAAATCCAAGAATCGAAGTCAGTAAGTGATGAGCTAGCCAAGCTCAGGGAGGAGCATTCTAGTTTACATTAAACTGTTAAATCTCTTTCTGAAGAATGCAAATCTTATAAAGCGAGAATAGCTAGTGATTAAAAACTTATTTGCTCACTTTACTCTAGCACTAGCAAGGTTTCAGAAGCCCTAAGTCTACAACGAGATCCATCTGATAAGTTAGGGCTAGGTTTTTCAGAAAACAATTTGAGCAATCATGCATCAACTTCTGAAACTGGAAATATTTCTAATCATCATTTTAAGAAGGATTCTACTTTAGAAGTTAAATTGTTGGGTAGAGGAGTTGTCAGTATGGACAGAGACTCCTCAGTGGCCAATCAGAGCAAAGGGAGGAAGTTGGTTTCAAAACAGACTCCAGTACCCAAGCTTAAAAACAATTTTACTCATAAGTTAAATAAACTTGAGATGAAGCCCACTATGCCTAAGAAGTGGGTGAAGCAGATTGTTCCTAATGCAAGAAAACCCACTACAACAGCTAGAACTGAACTTTATAGAAAGTCAGTATCATTTTTGGATTCCCAAAATCTGAGGTTTCCTACTTATAACTCCTACGAGAAGAGAACTTATCCATATAGAAAGGACACCTATATGAGGTCTGAGTCCAATCATCTTTCTACTTTAAGGACTAGGAAGACAGTACACCCTGGACTTGGTTTCCGAGAACCCAATCGAAACTTAGTTTCAAGAAATTCAGTTTCTAGGAAGCCAGTTCCTATAAATATGATTTCAAGAAACTCAGTTTCTGGCAAGGTTTCACACACACACCCCATTCCTTCCAACATGCACAGAAATAAAATTCATTATCTCAGAAGGAAGAGAAAGGGAAAAGAAGTTGTGACACCTAGGTTTAAGGTGAAATAAGTATGGATTTCCAAAGGATGGATCCAAAAGACTAACCCAGTAGGACCCGCAGAAACACGGGTACCTTTAGTCTAACCTTAATCATTTTGCAGGTACAGGGTCACCAAAGTCAGCTCAAGACGAAGAAAAGAGCGTGGATTTTGGACAGTGGTTGTTCAACTCACATGACAGAGAAAATTCTAAAGAAGCTTCTCAATCTACATCTGTGAACGATCATTCAAGTACTCCAGAGGAAAGGGCCAATGATGCAATCGACCTTGCTGAGGCCACTGGTTTACTAACGATAAATGCAAGCATCAATCAAGGGGGAACCTCAGGAGATCAAGACAAAGCTCAGTGTGGAGGCCAAACTAAAACTTAGTTGCCTACCCAAGCTAACTTACCAGAAGATGGAGATGTTCATCCTGAAGAGGTTCAACTTATAGTAAATCAAGAAGACCAAGGAACGCAGATTGTGGAAGTCACTATTGGAGAAGAAGATTCAAGTCCAAGTGATGGAGATCAAATTCCTGTTCCAGACGATCTAGCCATAGTGGAATCAACCTTAGTTTAAGTTCCAGTATTGGGAGCAGACTGTACTGAGTATCCTAGAGTGTTTGTTCAACCCGTTGAAGTTACTCAACTCCAGAAGCCAAAATGATTGAGACATCATCCCGAGGAGGCTGTGCTAGACAACGTTACTAACTCAGTTCGCACGAGACAAGGAAGCGCATTGCTTACTTGTTTTATCTCTCAACATTCAAAACCTACGAAAATCGGGGATGCTTTGAAGTCAACTGACTGGATCAACTCCATGCAAGTGGAGCTTGCCGAGTTCAAAAGAAATGAATTATGGTACTTGGTGGGTCGACCAAATCATCAGTCAGTTATCGGCACCAAATGGGTCTTCAAGAACAAGAGAGACGAGATAGGGAACATAGTAAAGAATAAAGTAAGGCTCGTAGCAAATGGGTATGCTCAATGTGAAGGGATCGACTTCGATGAGATTTTTGCTCTAGTGGCCAGACTTGAAGCCATCTGAATATTCCTTGCTTATGCCGCTCATAACAACTTCACAGTTTTCCAGATGGATGTGAAGAGTGCATTTTTGAGTGGGGAGCTCAAAGAAGAAGTATATGTGGAACAACCCCAAGCTTTGAAGAAGGAAATCAAGTTTATAAATAGCGAAAGACTCTCTATGGGTTAAAGCAAGCACCCCAAGCTTGGTTGAGACGCTGTCTCAGTTTCTCCTCAAGAATGGTTTTCAGAAAGGAAAAATCGACACAACACTGTTCATGATCAAGGATGGAGCAGTAATCCTTCTTGTGAAGATCTACGTCAATGACATTATATTCGGATGCAGAAACTTGAAGATGTGCAAAAAATTTGCCTAACTTATGCAAAGCAACTTCCAGATGAGCATGATGGGTAAACAAACTTACTTTCTGGGTCTTCAAGTAATTCAGTCCGAAGGAGGGATTTTCATAATCAGAAGAAGTATACCAAGGACTTGATCAACAAGTTTTTCCCAGAGATGACCAAGCCCTTAAGGATTCCTATGAGCCCAAGTACTCAAATCAGTCTTGATGAAGAAGGCAAAGCAGTCAACCCAACCATGTACAGAGGCATAATGGGTTCCTTCTATACTAAATTGCGAGTAGGCTAGATATTTCCTACTTAGTTGGAGTCTGTGTGAGGTTTCAAGCTAATCCGAAGAAGTCGCCCATGGAGGCTGCCAGAAGAATAGTCAAATACCTCAAAGGACGAAATTTTTAGGTATTTGGTATACCAAAACTGATGATCTTACTCTAAATACTTACTCAGATTGACATTTTGGAGGTTGCAGAATCGACAGGAAGAGAACAAGTGGAACATGTCAGTTCCTAGGTCACAAGCTTGTAAGTTGGTTCAGCAAGATTTAGCATTCAGTAGCCACGTCAACAACCGAAGCTGAATATGTTGCTGCCGCAAGTTGTTGTGCTCAAGTTCTTTGGATCAAGCAACAATTGCTTGACTATGAGGTCAAAATTGGGTGTGTATGGATCTTTTGTGAAAATAGCAATGCAATGTGCATCACAAAGATCCAAGTTCACCATTTCAGAACCAAACACATCTACATAAGGCATCACTTCTTAAGAGATCATGTCGAAAAGAAGGACGTGTCCATAGAATACCTCCGTACTGAAGATCAACTTGCGGACATCTTCACCCAACCACTCCAGAGACCAGATTCATGGAGCTTTGTATCAAACTTGGTCTATTGGAGATCGACGAGGTCTTAATAGAAGAGGAGTAAATGCGGAATAAAACTGAGTCCCAGATCTCAATTTTTGCTCGTATTCTCCCTTATTCATAAGTGGTGTCACTGACATAATTCATCAAAAGGGAAGATTGATGAAGAATACGTTGAAGGATAATTAGTAGCTGATTAAAACTGAGTTCCAACTCTCAGTTTTACAGACTTGGTGTATTTCTTAGCAT
The DNA here is from genome assembly GCA_026898455.1 of Plectranthus barbatus. Classification (NCBI taxonomy): domain Eukaryota; kingdom Viridiplantae; phylum Streptophyta; class Magnoliopsida; order Lamiales; family Lamiaceae; genus Plectranthus; species Plectranthus barbatus. The sequence continues at coordinate 229,377 of JAPKLW010001034.1, read as the reverse complement.
GCAGACTTCATACTTAACCAATCTTTGAAGAAAATCCCTTCAAGTGGTGTCTACGCAACACAGTATGAAGTTCTCCATCTAGCTGATAAGTTAGAAAGTAGGTGTAAGCTGATGTTGTTTGTAGGACATCCCAGGCAAACGAAAGGTGGTTACTTCTATTGTCCTGAGAATCAGAAAGTTGTTGTCAATACCAACGCAAGATTCTTGGAGGACGAATATGTAAGAAACCACAGATCCAAGAGTGAAATTATCCTCTACGAGCTTGAGAATAAGGAAGCAATTCCATCAGGAAAGCCTAGTGTAGTGGTAAATCCACCTGTAACAGGTGAGGCTATACCAATACTACCACTAATGCAAGGTATGGGACCAACGCGAACTGTGCCAACTACTGACACTGTTCAGATGCGTCGTCGCAGTGGGAGGTTTGTCCACCAACCCAAAAGGTACATGTTTGTGGGAGAGTCTTCTGACTTGATCCCGGAAAACGGACTGGATGATACTTATCCCTGGACATATGACGAGGCGATATCTGATAAAGATGCAGACAAATGGCTGATCGCCATGGATTCGGAAATAGAATCCATTACGGCTATGGTTGTATACCAGAAAACTAATTTGCCAGGTGGCTGTCGAGCCATAGGGTGCAAATGGGTATACAAAAGAAAGAAAGGAGCGAATGGTGAAATTACAGCTTTCAAAGCAAGGCTGGTGGCGAAGGGTTATAGTCAGAAAGAAGGTGTAGACTATGACAAGACCTTCTCACCGGTAGCCATGCTTAAGTCTATTCGTATACTCCTAGCCATAGCAGCACATAAGGATCTAGAAATCTGGCGGATGGATGTCAAAACCGCATTTCTAAATGGGTACCTTGAAGAAGGTAGGGACATCTATATGCAACTACCAGAAGGTTATGTGCAGAAGGGCAAAGAACATTTGGTCTGGAAACTAAGGAAGTTTCTGTATGGACTTAAACAAGCTTCACGGTCATGGAATCTGCGTTTTGATGAAGTGATTAAATCGTATGGATTTTCACAATGTTCAAATGAGAGTTGCGTGTACCGTCTATGTGTCAGCGGAAGCGTGGTGTTCCTTGCACTTTATATAGATGATATTCTCCTATTTGGCGATAATGTGGAAGTATTGTCGGGCTTAAAGGGTTGGTTATCCGAGCAGTTTCATATGAAGGACCTTGGGGAGGCAGGTAACATCCTAGGGGTAAAACTATTGCGGGAGCGCAATAAGAGGATGCTGACCTTGTCTCAAGGATCATATGTGGATACTGTGATTGCCCGTTTCAGCATGCAAACTGCCAAGAAAGGTCTGTTACACTTCAGACATGGCATATATCTTTCCAAGGATCAGTGTCCGGTGACACAAAGGGAGAAAGATGAAATGAGGAACGTGCCGTATGCATCGGCCATGGGGAGCCTCATGTATGCAATGCTATGTACGAGGCCAGATATCTGCTTTGCTGTAGGCATGGTAGCGAGATACAAGTCTAACCCTGGACAGGCGCATTGGACTGCGGTAAAGCACATACTCAAATACCTGAAAAGGACTAGAGACTATTATCTCGTTTATCAGTGTGAGGAGTTGTGCCCTGTGGGTTATACTGATTCGGATTTCCAGGCAGACCGAGACGAAAAGAAGTCCACCTCTGGCTATGTGTTTACATTGGGAGGTGGGGCCATATCATGAAGGAGTGCAAAGCAGAAGTGCATTGCGGACTCCACCATGGAAACAGAATATGTGGCAACTTCTGAAGCTTCGAAAGAAGCAGTATGGTTTCGAAACTTCCTTCTGGAGTTGGACGTGATTCCTAAGCTGCCCAAGACCATCACAATATATTGTGATAATTCGGGAGCTGTGGCTAATTCAAAGGAACCACGAACTCACAGAGCAACAAAACATATTGAAAGGAAGTACCATATTATACGAGAAATCGTAGCAAGGGTTGATGTGCTAGTAGAGAAGATTGATACAAGAAATAATCTAGCGGATCCATTCACAAAGGCTCTGCCTCAGAAGGCCTACGAGATGCATGTACGTAACCTTGGGCTGAGGGCAAAGCTATCCACGTAGAATGTTTGATGTAATAGCTAGATTAGTTTAGACGCGTTATACTCTGGAAAGCACCTGTATAATGCTTTGAGTATAAGTGGGAGATTGATGGATTTATATACTGAAAGCATTATGATTGGTATATTATGTACAAGGTCGATTGGTTAATATAATGGGAATCATAAATGTTGTATATTCATCTCCTGTCTGAATTAACAAACATGTGTCGCAAACACAATTATCCTCTTATCTCGTCGATAGGGAGATCATACGGTGTGTAGTAGATCACGGAAGATCGTATGGATCGTTTGACCTAGCGAGATATAAATAGTTATCACAGCTGAGACAGTTCCAGGATAAACTGTCAGTGTAGGCTGCAGTATACGCAGTAATAAGCATCTTGTCATGGATGGCTTGGTATGCTGGTGTGGGGCACACATTGATAAGGACCTAAGTCAAGATCGATTCTTTTACCTGACATTAAAAGAATCTAGATCTCTATGGCTTGATGAGATCCTAAGCTTATAAGAAGGTACAAAAGTATATGCAGATTGTGTATTAAGATAAGACTCTCACATGAATTGCAGCGGAATAAATAATCGTTCACTTGCACTTTTAAGTTATTTTCAAAGAGTATTTAGCTCAACTAGACTTAGGTTTTCTTATAGGTATACACTAGCAACTCTGTTGCTAGGTTTAAAAGCACAGTTTAATAGTTAAGCAATAAAACAGTAAAACAAGATAATGACACCAAGTTTATAGTGGTTCGATCAAAAGATCTACGTCCACTCTTTAGCCAAAATGCTAAGAATTCACTAAGAAAGTATACAAAGTACAAGGAATCGTCTTTCCCGTGTAGTAGGACAGTGAGCTTTCGAGCTGGCTACTCCAAAACTATCCTTCGTTACTTTGCAATCCTTAGTCAGACCAAGCTACAGTCAAGTCAAGGGCGACACCTTCGTAAAACTTGACTTTCGCTGATAGTGATGGGAGATTTTAGAGTTCTCTCTTGAACTTATCTATTTTTGGCAAGATGCCCGTCGGAGTAAAATCTTGTTAGAAATGACTGTTGGATGCTTCCTAGATCGGAAGGAATCCCAATGATTGAACCTTAAAAAGGATTCAATGAACCACTTGAGTGTCAGATCTTGAATGTGGGGGACACTAGGTGGTAGAGAGCTTAAAGATTCTTCTTGTCTTGTTAATGCTCTCGTGACTGCTTTGGCCTTGTTTGTCTGAGGAATCTCTTGAGTATGAGTTTGTGAGTAGAGAGTGAGTAAAATAGTAGTCTTTTCTCCTTTTTGACTTGTCTTTTATACCTGGAGATTCAAAACTTGAATCTCCATGTCCGTTAGTCACAACGGATCTTTCATCCAGAAGTGGATAGACTTTCACCAACTTTCTCTGACTTCGTACAGGCTTTCCGACCTACTTCTGACAAGTCTAGTCCTCGGCATTGATTGGTCAGAACGATGGTGTAGCAGCTATTTTGCTTTGCTGAGCTTTTCTAGAACGGTCTGCTAGTTCTTTAGCACTCTGTTAGATGGGCTGCTATTTGTGTAGCAGTTGCTCTTCAGATTCCTTTGACTCCGGATTGCTAATGTCTTTAGCAATCTGCAATGTGTTAGCAAATGCTGATTCCTCAGCAATCTGCTACCACTAGCCTTCTTCTTCTTTAGCATTTTCTGGTGTTTGCTGGAAGTGCTTCTAGCAACCTATTCTATTACAACTCAACATTCACCCTATACAAGACATTACAGGAGTTGCTAGACTATGCTAAAGTTCAGCAATGATCGACCATCTACTAAGGTTTGATCTAACAAAACCTTTTACATTATAGTCCTAAGGGAGATTCAGGAATAATTTCCCAACAATTTCCCCCTTTTTGGTGCGATCAAAGCTTACTAATGATTCCTGAGACTTAGCAGAGAAAAATTCTGAGTTACAAGAAGGATTGCTAGACAAATTATCTCAGAATCTTACTAGCTTTAAAAATTCTCCCTCAAAATATGCTGGGAAATATTCTCGCTCAATAAAGTATAAATAAATGCTGCAAAGAAATTATGCTAGAAATCTTAGCATTTTTAAGAACAACAGGCATTTACTAACCAATCAGCAACCATTTAGAATGTAGCATCCACATTCAAATTTGTTGAATACACGAAGAGTGTATGTCAACTAATGTACGCACACGGAAAATCAGAAGTGGACAGTGAGATTTTGTCACAAATCTGATGATTTCATATATGTTTTTGAAAATATGAGTACAATGAAATCATTCAGAAACAGCAAAAAAAATAGAAACAGGACAGAATGTGAGCTAGAGAGATAGACGCCCTTAGTTCTGGGCATCAGGTGGAGGTTTTGGCTTTTCAAGGGCATCAACCCTTTTCATCGTCAAGGCAATGTCCCTCTTGACTTCTTCATTGACAAATGCCATGATCTCAACACCCCAATCTCGGAGATCAGCATTTAATTCGTCGTCAAGGGAGACGGCTACGCACCATTGAGCTACTGTCCTCGAGCGAAAGAGTTTAGCAAGCAATCCATGATATGGAATCCTTAGTACTTCATTTTTGGCGGTGGGAAACTATCGGAGAATCTTCGCGTCAAATACCTCACCGGATTCGTCTTCTGAATCGGAGCCTGAAGAACATGTGGTATCAATCAAATCTCCAACAGAAGATATCTCATCCTCCATTCTTTCCTCTTCTTGTGCGTTGTCATCAGCAACGACAGGTGTCTCCTTAGCAACATTGACTCCCTCAGCAGATTCCACAATCATATTCTCAGTGGCAACAGACCCTTCAGCATGTCTTGAAGCCACTTCTTCAGCAGAAGGTCTCTCAACAGATATAAGAATTTCTTTCTCAGCGGAAGGTTTCTCGGCAGAGACAGCTGTATCTTCGATCTGCTTTCTGGCTCCTGATGACTCAGCATTCTTATCTCTGGGGGGCAAGACATCCTCCATCCTAAGTGGCACGACCTCTTCTGAGCTACTGCTGTGGCTGGGTCCTTCAACTGGTTCGCGAAATTGAACCTTTGTCCCTTCAGAATGCTCTTTAGCATTGAATGCGCCAGATTGAAGCAGCTCAGTAAGCTCCGCATCGGACATAGCTTCCTCACCGGGTACAATCTTTTCACTTGCATCAACTTCAATAAGGATTAGAACGTCTTCCTTTGTCTTTCCTTTCTCAGCAGTGTCAACTGCTAACTTGCTTTTCTTTGCTGCTTTGTCCAATGTCTCAGCAGCTTCCTCGTGCACTGTCTTACCAATAGGTTTCTTCCGAGCTTTACGCTCATCATGAGATTGTTTGACTTGCTCAAAATTCCGATCTCTGGCCTCAAAAGTGATCATGTCAACTTCCTTCCTGTACTGTTTGGTCTCCAATATCTTCTTCTCGGTGTCTCGTTTCTTCTTGATTGCCATAATTCCTTTGAGACGATCCTCAAGACATTTACGAGTCCTCTCCCTCCCAGTAGTTGCAACCTCTGTTTTCTGCCCCATTGGAATTGGTTGGGCAATCTAGCCCAGGATGAGTGTCGATTGCTTGTAAGCTTCCTTGGTCATGATTTCATCTATCTTCTCAGTTGGCAGATCACCAAGCTCCACAATCTTCTCAAGTTGCTGAAAGCACTGCTCTGTTTCAGCATTCTTGGTCAGCACAACAACTTCCTCAACGGTCAAAGGAGTAGCTTGCTATAATACTTGTTGACCCAAGGAGCGTTCATCCGCCTCTTCATCGGAAGTAGGCTTTTCAGCATCCACATTTTTCTTGCCAGTCAATTTCTTTGGTTTCTTAAAATCAAGGGGGTTGGCTTCCTTCTTCGTTACGGGGATGAAGTCCGTAGAGAGCAACTTCACACCCTGATCAACTTTCTTGGTTGGCAGGATAATCTCCAAAAATTTGCTTATCTTCAATCCAAAGTTGACATTCGAAGAGAATGTCCTATCTACCGACATATGATCGTTCTTTCTAGCATGCTCTACCCATCGCTCACAAAAGAACTCAGCCCAATTTCCCTTCACCTTGTCTGTGAGAGCCATCATAACTGCATATTTCTTGGCAGAGAGTTCTGAATATGATCCAACATCACACTGGAACATTTTGATAACCAACTCAGCAAGGATTTTGAAATCATCCTTCAAGGTGTTGATGGGAGTAGCTACCCTAAACGTTATAGTCTGCCCTTTCCTATCCTTCAAATCACCTGGCTTTTTCCAAAAATTCCATCTCCTCTCCATCTCCGCTATATCATTCACTTTGTATTGAGATATGCGTTCTCCACGATTTCAAAGTCCGAATATCTTAGCAAGAAACTCTGCATTTACTTCAATGAAATTACCATAGACACATGTTTTGAACGATTTTCCATCATCATTCATCACAGCCCTAGCATAGAATTTCGATACCATGTGCGGATGAAAATGTAAGGGTTCAACAGATAAATATTTGATTACCTGCTCGCTGTCTAGGATTTCCGTTATCTAGTCTGGAACGTGGGCAGGAACGAGAGGCATGTACAAAATCCGGTCCTTCATGATTTGGGCTATCCTCCTCTGTTCCTTGGTATGGCCGGACCGCTCCTTCTTCTGAGCCATAATAACAAGCTGCCCATAGGGAATGGAGTCATCAATGTCCTCATTCTTCACGATTCTCGTGAATCCTGGTGCATGTCGTTCATGCAGCGGCGAACCCGAGATTGGTGGGAATATAAATGTAGGAGGTTGAAATAAAGATGTAGGCGCAATACTTGTTTCAGGAATGTTGGTGGAGGAAGATTCAGGGTTGGTAGCCATGGATTGTAATGTAGGGTTTCAGAAAAAAATTGGAGAAATTTTTTTGAGTGAGGGGCGAAGAATTGAAGGTTCAAAAAACTTAGGGATTTTGTTCTGGGTTTCGAAGGAAAGAAACATGAACAGAGAGAAAGGTTTAAGTTTATACCTTTAGATGTAAGATCCAACGGTTGAGGGAATTTCTACGAAAGATTAGATCGACAGTTCAGGATTATCACGTCCTTACGTATGGCCTCCCACGCTTCCGAGAAAAACTCGAGTGCAGTTGACGTGGCGCCTTCTCACTTGACGCAACCGTCTGCGTGCATTAAATGCACCCATCAAGTTTGAAATTGAGTCTTCCCGCCTCGAATTTAGATATTTCTAAGACCATTGACTCAGCAGATTGGCAGCATGGACAGCAGCATGTACTGTAATTTAGCATCCACAGTTACCAAAAGATGTGCTATCTTCCTCTTCTTGGATTTGCTAGCATAATTTGAAAAAATCTGCTGGGACTCAGCATTCAAAATAATAAAGAGTATCTCGAGCTTTTCGCTGACATGACCACCTTCATTACTGCTGACTTGATTAGACCTTCCATGCACATTTGTCGATTCCTCTTCTCATGATGCTTCGAATTACGAGAGATGAAATGAATCGTTGTGATCTTTTGAAAGATTTTACAGTCAGTCATTATGAGGGAATAGAATCATTATTTTCCCTATAAATACCATCCTTGGTTATGATCTTCATCTTCACATTTCTCCTTTCAACTCTTACTCTTCCTAGCAATCTTAAAAAAAAAACTTCGTCTGTAACCATGTATTCACCACAGGGAATTGATATCAGGAGGAACCAGATACTCAACGAGTCAAGCTTGTACACGGAGTATGAGTCTGATTATATGGTGGCCAAGGAGGTGATGGCCGCCGTCCACCAAAATGGCCTTGAGCAGTTCATCTGCTCCACTCCTCGCCACTTCCAGGAGGCTCACCTCCAGGAATTCCTGCTCTCATGTGAACAGGAGAAAGACGCCATCTATGGTGTCTTTCAAGGAAGGCTCATCCACTGGACAATCGCTTCCTTCGCTCGGGACATCGGCCTTCGCCGGGGCCCCTTATCAGTTATGAACTATCGTACGGGGGAGACGGCCCCCAAGTGGTCGTCTTGGGAGATGTGGAGGCATTCTCCATTGTTTGAGTTCAACCGGACGGCCTCGGCTACCAGGCTCCGGACTCCATACTGAGTGATGTTCCGCATCATCCATAACATGGTCGTCGGCTTCGACGAGAATGACCTCTTCTTCTCCCCCGAGGTCTGGAGGGCTATGATGGCCATGGACGATAAGGCAGAGATAGACTTGGCATCCTTCATCTTTGAGGACGTCCAGGACTGCGTCGCCTTATATCCGTCGGCGCCCCTCCCGTGTGGCATGCAGCTGAGCTGGTTGCTGGAGCTACAGTTTCCAGATATAGCTGCAGGTCGCTCGAACCTGAGGGAAACTTACTTCTTTCCTTTCAGACCTCGCTCCCCCTTCTGAAGATGCTGTAAACCTCCCCCTTTTTTTTAATGTAAACAATGTTTTTTTTAATGAAGATATTTTTTTTTTTTGCGATGAGCTTGTCTTCTGCATCTTCCATGCATTCACATAACCGCCATAAACTTCAGAAGGTCAACTTAACAGATTTGAATAACTCCTCCAGGCAAAAATAGCATATTAAAATGTTAAGAATTAAGCACATTAAACTGTCTTTTCTAAAATAGCCTTGATTTCTCGGTTTGCAAGCTCTGTCTGACCATTAGCATGAGGATGATACGGAGAAGTAATCCGATGCTTAACACCATAACGTGCTAACAAGTTTTCTAACAATTTATTACAAAAATGACTTCCCCCATCACTCACCAAAGCCCTAGGAATACCAAACCGTGTAACTAATCCTTGCAAGAACTTCATCACAACCTTAGCATCATTCGTAATAGTTGGACAAGCCTCTACCCAACGGGAGACATAATCAACAGCAAGCAATATATACTGATACCCGCAGGAAGAAGGAAACGGGCCCATAAAATCAATCCCCCAAACATCAAACAAATCAACTTCAATAAAAAACTTAGAAGGCATCTCATCCCTACGGGTTATCGATCCTGTTTTCTGACACCTATCACAAGCCTTGACAAAGTTCATACAATCACGGTAAATAGATGGCCAAAAGAAACCACAAGAAAGTACCTTTAATGCCGTGCGATTAGCAGCAAAATGACCTCCACTTTATGAAGCATGACAGTCCTCCATTATCCGTCTCCACTCTCCTTGATGCACACACCTCCGAATGACACCATCTGCACACCTACGAAACAAGAAGGGTTCCTCCCAATAATAAAACCGCACATCTTTAAGGAATTTCTTCCGTTGATGGGGTTTCAAATCAGGAAGAAATACTCCGGCAACCAGAAAATTTGAAAAATTAGCATACCATGGAATGTTATAAGCTACATAAAAGATATGTTCATCTGGGAAACTATCATTAATGCCCGATTCATGCTCCTCTCCCTGAACCGGCTCCTCTAAACGAGACAGATGATCAACTATCACATTCTCACAACCTTTCCGATCTCGAATTTCTATATCAAACTCTTGCAACAGTAAAATCCACCTAATGAGTCTAGGTTTTGCATCCGGTTTTTTAAACAAATATCCAATGGCTGCATGATCTGTGTAAACAATCGACCTTGCTCCTACCAAATAAGCTCTAAATTTATCATAAGCGTACACCACTGTTAGAAATTCTTTCTCGGTGATAGTATAATTACATTGAGCCGGATTTAGAGTTTTACTAGCATATGCAATCACCCTGAACACTTCGTCTCTAACCTGACCTAATGCCACTCCAAGTGCAACATCACTTGCATCACACATCAACACAAACTCTTCATTCCAATCAGGTGAAATTAAAACCGGAGAAGTCACAAGAGCCTTTTTTAACTTCTCAAAAGCACACACACAAGCTTCATCAAAGACAAATGGTACATCTTTCTCCAACAAACTACATAAAGGTTTAGTTATTTTAGAAAAATCTTGAATGAATCTCCTATAGAAGCCAGCATGTCCCAGAAAACTCCTAATTCCTTTCACTGATTTAGGAATGGGTAATTGTTCGATAGCACAAATCTTAGCCTTATCTACTTCTAAACCTTGACAAGAAATTTTATGTCCTAACACAATTTCTTCACAAACCATAAAATGACATTTTTCCCAATTAAGAACAAGGTTTGTCTCTTCGCATCTAGCAAGAACAATTTCCAAGTTTTTTAAACATGCATCAAAGGAATTACCGAAAGTTGAAAAATCATCCATGAATACCTCCATAATTTCCTCGATAAGTCCATGTAATATAGCCATCATGCATCGCTGAAATGTAGCAGGGGCATTACACAACCCAAATGGCATCCGTCGGTATGCAAAAATCCCATAAGGACATGTAAAAGCAGTTTTGTGTTGATCCTCCGGTGCTACCATAATTTGATTATACCCCGAATAGCCATCCAAGAAGCAATAGTGAGAACGCCCTGCAAGTCGATCAAGCATTTGGTCAATGAATGGTAAAGGAAAATGATCTTTGCGAGTAGCCAAATTCAAAGCACGATAATCAATACAAAACCGCCACCCTTTTGTCAATCTCTCCATAACTTCTTCACCATTGTCCTTCACCACTTTTTCAAATCCCCCTTTCTTTGGTACCGTATGCGTTGGGCTCACCTACTCACTATCACTTGGAGCATAGATGATATTATTATCTAACAGCTTAAGCACCTCCTTCTTCACTCACTCTTGCATCATAGGATTCAACCTCCTTTGAGGTTGTCGTTTCGGTTTGCACGTTTCCTCAAGAAGTATCTTGTGCATGCAAATGGCCGGACTAATTCCTTTTATATCGGAAAGTTGCCAACCAATAGCTGACCGATGCATCCTCAAGACACGAAGCAATTTCTCACTTTCACACCCCGAAAGTCCGGTTGATATGATCACCGGATATGACTCATTCTCTCCCAAGAATGCATACTTTAAATGATCCGGTAACTTCTTAAATTCAACTTCCGGTGCTTTATTCCTCATCTCCAACTTCCTTTCCTTAGCCCTATCTTCCTCTTCTTTTGTTCTTAATTCCAAGAACTTAGCTTCCTCATTTAATAAGTTGACCGGAAAATTATCCAACATTTGGGCATACTCCCCAATATCTTCCCTTACTTCCTCTTTGTTATCAACCATATTGATTGTAAAAATGGAATTTTGTAGTACCTCTTCTAACGGCTCTTGTTCACCTCTTTCCTCAAAACTTTGATCATGCATAACTTCTATCAAATTGCATTTCTCCTCATTCTCATCCTCCACACTTCTCTTCATGGCTTCTAGAAAAGAAAAAGTGATCTTCCTTCCATCAAATTGAAAAGTTAATTGACCATTTTTCATATCAAACAATGCTCCACCGGTAGACAAAAATGGCCGGCCCAAAATAAGAGGAACATCTCCATCATCTTCCATATCAAGTACCACAAAGTCAGCTGGAAATATAAAGTCTCGCACCTTTACTAAAACATCTTCCACAATTCCTTTTGGGTAGGACAAAGACCGATCGGCCATTTGGAGTGTCATGGTAGTGGACTTAATTTCCCCTATTGCCAATTTCTTGAACAAAGATAGGGGCATTAGGTTGATGCTAGCCCCTGAATCACACAAAGCCCGAGTCACTTTAATTCCACCAATTATGCACGAAATGGTAAAACTGCCGGGGTCCTGCCTTTTAAAGGGCATCTTCCTTTGGATCACATCACTACATTCTTCAAATAAATTCACTATCTCATATTCACCAATGCCATACTTACTCTTTTGAGTGAACATCTCTTTCAACATCTTAATGTATCCCGACATTTCTTGTAAAACTTCAAGCAACGGAAGATTTATTTGAATTTTACTCATGTGCTCAAGAAATCGAGCAAACTTCTTGTTCTTCCTACTTTTCTCAAAACGTTGAGGATAAGGCATAAGAGGAATTGCATCTTTCTCCACAGATTTTTTTACCGTTACATCTTGCTCTTGAACTCCCTTTTTTATAACTTCTTCCTCCTCCTTAAACGTAACCTTCTTCTTAGTACCTCCGTCAATCTTTTCCCTTACATCTTCCTTCTCCTCATGTTTTGGTCCATCATAAGAGAGCCCACTTCTAGTGGTTATGACTCCACAAGCACCTTCAAGAGGACCTTCTTCCTTTAGACTTAATTGATACGCTATACACGCTACTTGTGACTTGATTTCTGTCAAGAGTTCCTCATTTCTTCTACACTTCCTCTCAAAATCCCCCTCAAACTCCGGTATCTTTTCTTCCTTTTCCAAATACAAATGATTAGACTCATCCACCCAAGATTGTGATGACAAACTTGTCTCATTCCATGAGTCAAATGCGTAGTCTCCCCTATACGGCTCATACTCAACTTCTTGATGTCTCCTCCAATGATTTTCAAAAGTATACACGTCCCTTCCATATCCATCATTTTTTCTCTCAAATTCGCACATCAATCTTTCCATTTTTTCCTGCATGGAAACCATTTGATCTCGCAACATTTCTATCCCATTAGCTTCTCTCATTATTTTCGCTGCTTTAGATTCCATCCTTCTTCTTGGCCATTGACTACTATTATTAGCTATCCGCTCTATCAAACTCCATGCTTCGTTCTCTTCCAATTCAAGAAACACTCCTCCTGATGATGCATCCATCAACATTTTTATTTCATAATCCAATCCTCCATAGAATTGGCCAATTTGTAGACTCTTCGGAAGACCATGTTGAGGGCACTTATGCAAAATCTCTCGGAACCGATCCCAAGCTTCATAGATTGGTTCATCGTACCTTTGCCCAAACAAGGTTATATCCGCCCTTCTCTTCAAGGTTAAGCTTGGTGGAAAAAACTTGAAGAGGAATTTCTCTCTTAACTCTTCCCAAGTGGCTATATTTGTCTTGTCTAGACCTTCGAACCAATGCCTCGCTGAATCCCTCAAAGAAAATGAGAATAACCGCAGCCGTATTTGGTCTTGGGGCACTTGGTTGATCTTAATGGTATCCGTGATTTCCAAAAATCGGGATATGTGCACATTCGGATCTTCGGTCGCATGTCTTCCAAACTGATTATTTTGTATCATTTGAACCAATTGAGGCTTAATTTCGAACTGCGTGGCTTTGACTCCTAGTCGGAAACCACCGGTCATCGGCTCTCCTTGAGGTCGAAAAAGATTTTGTAGTGGTCTACGAGGACCATTCCTCTCATTAAGCAACACCTTCATCAATTCAATTTACGTTTCTAACTCTCCAATCCTCATGGTATCTTCCCCCGGATTAGCCATTTCCAAATCAATCTCAATACTTTCTTGTCTTTGTTGTGCTTTCCTTTCCAAGAGCTCACGAGCCTTAGACCTCGTGATCATATAATACAACCTACACCTCACAAAAGTTTCCAATTACCAAACAAAACAACTAGATCAAACAAACCAAATTCAACTATCAAACAACAAACTACAAGCAAAACAATTCACACAAGCAATATAACAAACACCTAGCCTACAAGCTTCACTTTTCCCCCAATATCTAGCAACCTACTAAATGAAGTCCCTGGCAACGGCGCCAAAACTTGATGCGGCTAAAAGTTCAATCAAATTAAACCTCTAACTACACAAGAATAATATTTGTCAAATCCAGGTCCTTCCCCGCTTCGCCCGCTAGAATACCGAGATACTATAGCAAAGTCCTATAGCTAGGCATGATACAATCGTTGAGTAGTTTCTATCAATCTAAGCAATCAATTTAAACCTATGCTAACAACATATGACAAACAATGAATTAAACCAACAATCATCTTTCAATCAATTCTTTTCACAAATCGGTAAACCAAGACAATCAAATTCTCAATTTAGGAAGATAGGATGTTGAGATGAGTGTAGATGCAATCAAATTAGGTCAATCATTGATGTAAACACATTTTAATCCCTAGGAGATTGAGCAATCGACCCTACACTCGTTAACCCCTTGTCACGGCGATCTAACGGTTGATGATCTAGAACTTGCAAACCATCACGTTATTAAGCCCTAGACCACTCCAAATAGTTCGTCAATTATTGCCCTACGACCTAGCACCGCACATGGATTGGAACTAAAATCGTATGAATCTACACTATTCACGACGATTCCGCCCGCGTATTGGCTGCAGCGTTCATGTCAACTACCTCCTAAGTTAGCTCTTACCTACACCTAGGAGGTAAGGAACAAGTTCTAGTGCAAATTAAGCTCTCAAAGGGAAGTAAACAAGCAATTCTCAAACCAAATGATCATGCATCCTTACTTAAATCAACATCTAAGTAGAATTAGAACTTCATACCTTTCAGTTGTACAAATACAAGTTTGAATTCAATGAACTTCATTACAAATTGAAAAGTAGAAATAGGAATCTTCCCCAAATTGGATTTGGTTGCCTTGATCTACCACCTTGAATCTTCAATCTCCTCCAAGTATTGATGAATTACACTCCTAGATACTCTAGGATTATGATGAATTGGAATGGAAAAATGGAATCTAGGGAAAAATCTAGCTAACGTATGTGAAAATGACAAAAAGTTCTTCAAATAACTGCCTTTTCCCCTTTTATAGGCAAGCAATCATGGCCTCGGATCGCCCGGTCGAAGTATGGCTCGCCCGGTCGAAGCTGGAAACTGCCACAATTCAGGAAAACTGCCCAGGCTCGGCCGATCCTGCACCTGCTCGACCGAGCCCAGTCTCTATCGGCCTGGCTCGGCCAGTCCTGCACCCGCTCGGCCGGTCGAGCTCTCCCAACTCCAAACACGTGCGATTTTCCTCCAAAACTCCACCAAAATTGCTCGTTTATGCCCAAAACCTATCCTACACAAATCAAACACACAAAACACGAAAACACAACCAAAGTACGACAAAAACATATGATACGGGAGTAAAATAGCCACAAACAAGCATGTGCACACATCAAAATATAGGTCATTTTACGCACGTATCAGCCTTCATACCGGAATCCGCAACACACTTCTGTGTTAGATTCCTATAACTCCACCTCCAAGGCCAACACATAGTTAGAGGTCAACATCCTTTCAATATGATCCTCCTAGATATCCGATGCCATTCAACTCACATAGCACACTTGTAAACCGATGTGCCTATCCAGATTTGAACTGATGTCTGTCTAACATGCTTATAGCATTACAGATATCTGAACTCGTTCATCTGCAATATAGAAAGACAACAATCTTTCTTGCTATGAACGACTCATCACAGAATCAATTTAAGCGACTTGAGATACCTGAACATCCTTTTCTTGTGACAACACAAGACTTTAATTCAAAAGATGTTCCAAAATCTCATAAGTCCTACTTCTGAAACTGTTCGGATAACCATCCTTAATGCCTGACAATATCTCCACACCGTTTCCGAATGTGAAAATACTATCTGCATAATGTGCAAGGAAAACCACGCTTCCGCTGACACATAACTGGTACATGAAACTCTCATTCTCAAATAGACAATATCACAATGTCTGTTTCATGACTTTGAAGCTCCCTTAGGTTCATACTTGAACTACCTTGGCTTCCAGACATGATGCTTTGCACATAACTTATCTGGTTGTTGCATACAGATGTCGTCACCTTTTATCAAGGTACCCGTTTATAAAATACGGATGACATCATCTATTTTCCAGATATTTAGATTCATATGTGCTGTTATGGTTAAAAGAATTCGAATGGGTTTAACAGTTGCAACCAGTGAGAAAGTCCTGTTGTGAAACATACCTTACTCACTAACCTAGATATTCGAATATACTAGGTTACCATTCGAGCATTTCTTTCCTTGTATATCAATCAGTTACTTATAGCTGGTAAGCTATTTGGCAATCACTGATCCTGATACACAACCATAACCTTTACTGATTCATTTCTGAATCCATGACTTGACGTCATTAAACTGCATCTTTTGTCTTAACAGCTTCGTTGCGCTTTGTGGGATGAGTACGATGTTGTTCGTTTAGCTGGGAACAAGTCCAGAGACTGTTTCCATGAACTAGTACCATTAAGCCTGTTAAGGCAACCTCCCACTGCAACGATGCTCCTTTATGTTGTCAGTTAATGGTGCATTAATTTGTGGTTTATCACCTTACACAGGTGACCGTGCAATTGGTACCATACCTTCCAAGGTATGCTCAATCTGCCACGTGGTATTTCCTGATGGATTTGAACTGTCTTCTCTAAAATGTTAGAGAACAGTCTCACATTTGGATTCATGGTTGCATCCTATACAACTTGCTTGTATCTAGAATTCACAAAGCAACCATCTTTTTCGTTTACCTGGAATAGCCCACAAAGCAGTATTAGCTAAAACCTTTCTTCAAACTAATCAATTTCCTATATCAGCTTAACAGCCGAATTACCCATCATTGCTCTTTTGACAGAGTCAAGGTCTGCTAGGGTATTTGGAACTGATTTAGAAGACATTAGATTATCTGTTAGCACATTCTCTAGAAGAAGCATTGAAGCTAGAGGAAGCTGCCATTGCCGCTGCTGAAGCAGAGTATTTAAAGGAGATCGAGGATGGAATATATATGATAGCTACTGCCAATAGAGCTGATACTGCTGAAACAACAAGCACAGACGTAGTCATGGAAGAAATCTTCACTTCCAAGAGTCAAGCAATCATCGTTCCCACCACTTTATCCTTCTTTACCAATCCGGTCAGCTCTCTCCACTTTCCAACATATCTGAACTCAGTAGTTCAAATGGCCGTTCAAAGTGCTGTATCCACCATATCTGAGAGAATGGTGATAGAAGCCACGGACATACGAAGAGAGATTGCGGTAGTCAAATCAAGTGTTGATACCGTAATGGCCAGGGTGAATTCAGTCGAGTTCGATGTTTCCTCTGTCAAGGATACTGTGCAGAAAGTAAAGGCAGACGTAGCCGAGCATAAGAAGTAGGTAGAGAATAAAGTTAATTCCTTTTCCTCCATATTTTTGGATGCAATCAAAGAGGGGGAAGCAAGGAGGATTGTTGAGGCTGCTGAGAGGAAGAAAGCGAAAGAAGCTAGAGCTGCTGCCAAAGAAGAGAAGAGGAAAGATCTTGAGGAGCTAAAGCAGAAGGAAACAGAGCTGAAAATCAAGATGCTCGAAGAGGAAAGTGAGAGATTAGCTAAGGATCTTGACTTAGAAGCCGCTGAACGTGCTGCTGCTAAGGAGTTTTTGGACTCATTTGTGCAGATGGCATCAAGCAAATTGGACGAACTAGAGAAGCTAAAGAAGCCTGCCTCAGACTCTTGACTGCATCTCGTTCTGGTATTTTGGCCTGTCTCTGTCTATCATTTTCATTGTATCTGTAATGAATTTATCATATGAATGAAAATTGATCAGACTGAGGCAACCTCTCATTGTCAATCTCTGATTTTCACTGTGTGCCTTAGTTGAAATACACTATTTGTGTATTCAAATGCATGTTAATTTCTGGGTGCTAAAACATTATAGCACAATATTTACTTATGTGATTAATCGAGAAATATTTCCCAGCATTTATTGAGGGGGAATCTTATTTTAATCTGCTAGAACTAATATGGATAAACTCTGTGTTAGATTACTAGGTTAGCATAGTCTTGTAAACACAGACTTTCTTCCTCTTAGCTTCAGCAAATGATAGTAAGCTTTGATCGCACCAAAAATGGGGAAATTGTTGGGAAATTATTCCTAAAATCTCCCTTAGGATTTACTTGTAAAAAGGTTTTGTTGAATCAAACCTTAGCATTTGGTTGATCATTTACTGAATTCTAGATAGTCTAGCATATCTTGTAATGTCCAGTATAGGTCATATATTGAGTTGTAATAGACTAGTTTGCTAGAAGGTTTCCTAGCAGACATCGGAGAATGTCGTTCGCAAGAAGTCAGACGATAGCAGAATGCTAAGGAATTAGCATTTGCTAACAGTCAGCAAACTGCTAAAGACGCTAGCAGATGGAAGTCAAAAGGAACCAAAAGTCATCGGAAGTTGCAACAGCAGACTACACATCTAGCATATCACCAAGGATATTCATCTAGCAGATTGTGCTAAAAGATCCTAGCAAAGCAAGACTATCCGAAGACTGAAGCTTTACTTCCGTTCTGACAAAAGTACACACAAAGGACGAGGCTTTCCCGAAGTAGTTCGGAAAGTACAGATCAACACCAAAAGCGACTGATCAAGTCAAATCACTATCGGACAAAGGAGCCGTTGTGTCTAACGGATATGGAGATTCAAGATTTGAATCTCCATCTACAAAAGGCAGGTCCAAAAGTGAGAATCGACTACTGCTTCAATCACAATCGACATTCGCAAACATCCTAAGTGTGAGATTCCTTTGACAAAGCGAACAAAGTGAAAAGTAGTCAGTTGAGAGTCCGTGATAAAGAGTATTCAAAGCTCTCAACAACCAGAAGTGTCGTTCATTGATTTACTGACACTCTATTGAAGAGATTCTTGATTGCACTCAAGATTCTTCAATCATTGGGATACCTTTCTTTTCAGAAAGAATCCAACAGTCGAACACCTGAAAAGGTCTAGACTAAGACGGGCGTTTAGCCGCATTCGAAGAAAAGTCAGGAAGTGACTATAAAACTTCCAAAGTAGGAAAGGCAAGTGTTTCGAAGGTGTGCCATTGACTCAGCCGAAACTACACCTGAGGAGTTCAGATTATCGGAGGATAGCTATCAAGTAGCCAGGCCGAAAGCTCACTGCCTACTTAACGGAAAAGGCGAATCCTTGTAATCTGTATACTTACTTAGTGAATTCTTAGCGTTTCAGCTAAGGAGTGGACGTAGATCTATTTGGATCGAACCACTATAAACATTGTGTTCTTTTACTGTTTCATTGCTCAAACGACTTTAAACCTAGCAATCATATTGCTAGTGTATAACTATGAAGAAACTTTAATCTATCTCTGAGTTTAACTAATCTTTAAAGAAAAACATAAATGTAAGTGACTATTAATTATTCCGCTGCATTTCGTGCTTCTGTCTAAGCACGACGACTCTGATATTAAGGACCAACAAGTGGTATCAGAGCAGGAGGTTGAAAAACCGACTGCTTCTGAGTCGCTTTAGACCAGATCTGTATTTTCCTTGCACTTTTACTTGTTTCTCTGTGTTTTGTTTGTCTAGCTCAGGAGAATACTTAAAGCGTGAACAATATGTAGAATCACCACGCACTTGGGATGTACACCAAGGAGAACTTCAAGTCTTGGAAGAATTTGGCTCTCATAAACCTACAAAGCATCCACCCTGAAATGGCGGATGTGCTGGAAAGAGGTCCTATAAAAATTATGAAACCTAACACATTTGTAGGTACTGCTGCTGTTGGAGAGGAGCCAAGACCGCAATTGGTTCCAAAGCCCTATGAGGAGTATACCACAGAAGACAAAAAGAGGGCTCAGCTAGAACACGTAGCAAAGAAGCTGATTTATGATTGTTTACCAAAATTAATGGCTGACAAATCTCTTGACTTTGAAACTGCTAAAGAGAAGTGGGATTATGTTTGTGAAGCATCCCAAGAGACAGATCAAATGAAACGTAATAAACTACAAGTGGCCGTTGATAAATATGAGTCATTTTCCATGATTGCAGGCGAATCCATACAGGATATGGAAGAACGCTTCAACACCATAATCGGCGAACTTCACAATCTCGGAAAAGAATATGGAAACAGAGAAATGAACAACAAAATCATCTCCAAATTATATCCAAGAGATGATTGGTTCTCGAAGATGACAAGTTTGAGCGAAAAGGACCTCAACAACATGACAACATCTGAGGTATTTGCTCAACTCAAATATCATGAGTTCATTATACAGCAGTCGAAGAAAAATGAAGCAGCCGTGGCACAAGCTGCGTCAAATTTCGCTGGCAACTCTAAGGACTTAGCATATTTCGCTAAGAAGGACTTCAACAAATATAAGACGAAGAAGCCCTTCTACAAGCAAGAAAGACCTGCTCCAGCATCACCAGCAAAGGAAGCTATTTCCAATGCAGGTACACAACCCATTGATCTGAAGATCAATGAACTGGAAGAGCAGATTAAAAAGCTGTAGAGTTGATGAATGAAGCTAAGGCTGAGGAAGAGGCAAAAGAAACTCAACCATCATCATCTAACCGCTCAGTAGAGCGAAAATCTAGAACGTGTTTTGAATGTGGTTCTCCAGATCATTTAAAGCATGAATGCCCGAAGGTCAGCAGAGAGGAGAGAGAACGCCTGAAGCAAAGATTTGAAAGACGTGCTGTCAAAGCAGTTACCAGGGCGTTGCTGACCAGGACGGAGACTTCTGACATTCCTGAGAATGACGAGGAATATTACTATTCCTCAGAAAAAGAAGATATTGGTTGTGCTATTACTGATACTATTTCAGGAGAAGTGAAGCTCAGAGGCATCCGCAAGGGTGGCCTATATATTGTTGATTGGCAAAGTGGGCAACAACACTCCTGCTTCCTAGCTTTAAATAAAGAAGAGACAACATGGTTGTGGCACAAGAGGTTTAATCATTTAAACTTCAAAACTATTAATTATCTTGCCAAAAACAAGCTTGTTGTAGGTCTGCCCAATGAGACACTTCGCAAAGAAGGAATATGCAAAGCGTGCCAACAAGGGAAGCAGACCAGATCTTCTTTTAAGACAAATTCTGAAAAGGAGACATCACAGAGGATCCTAGAACTACTTCATATGGATCTCTTCGGTCCCGTCAACCCACCCACTGTAAGTAAACGATATATACACTTGTGGTGGTTGATGATTTTTTCAGGTATACATGGGTACGTCTTTTAAAGACCAAGGATGAGGTGAAGCTTATCCTACCGGAGTTAATCCTCAAGGAGCAGAATAGCAAAGAAGTCACTGTGAAGAGGATTCGCTCTGATAATGGAACAGAGTTCTGCAATGAAGCGCTGATGGATTTCTGTGCTGAAGCTGGAATAGCATACGAAAGATCTACTGCTAGGACTCCTCAGCAGAATGGACTAGCAGAAAGAAGGAATCGGACGCTGAAGGAAGTCGTTCGTTCGATGCTAGCAAATTCCAAGTTACCTGCTAAGTACTGAGGCGAAGAAGTTATGACGGCCTATTATACACAGAATAGGAGTGTTATCACTAGCATATTCAACAAGACTCCCTACGAAGTGTACAACGGTCGTAAGCCCTCTATAACTTATCTCCGTGCATTCGGTTCTACATGTTATATTCATAATAACGGAAAGTCAAAACTTAATACTTTTTCACTTAAGTCAGATGAGGGTGTACTTCTTGGATATGGACACCCCACTCATAAAGGTTATAGAGTATTAAATAAGACTACCGGCATTGTGGAAATAACATGCAATGTTATTTTTTATGAGTCTACTTTAGTGCGTAGAGCAATTAAAGAAAAAGAAGATAGCAATCATGAGACTAATGATGTCAATGATCAAACGTTTTTAAATTCTTTCGAAAACATGCGTATTAATCCGACTAAGTCTATGAATGACTACAATCTGAACCCGGCGCACTCAGCAGGGGACCAGACTGCTGACCAGGCCAGTGATGCTAGTGATCATGCTGAGGCCACACCTACAAATATTCTTGATGAATCAGACATCCTGGATATGCTTGATAATGAAGAGGAGGAGACAGCAAAGAATATTCCAATTGGGGAAGGCTTAGCTATACAAGAAGATCTCGGCAGAGGCGCTGCTGAGATTCCAGCTGCTGAAAGACCTGCTGAAGAGGCTCCCATCCCTGAGAACCCTATAGCAGAAGTTCCAGTTGCTAACAACCCAGATGCTGAGCACCAGGAGGGTGTTGCGGAGAACAATGTGCAAGACGTTGGTCGCGCAGGGGAAGGAAATGTGGCTAGACCAATCAGACCAACATGGTTGCGCGCCCATCCTCTTGAAGATGTCCTAGGAGATGTCAATGACCCTATTCTGACAAGACAAGGGAATGCTATGCTGGCTTTTTATATCTCTAGTGAAGAACCCAAAAAGGTCGAAGTAGCACTGCTAGATCCAGATTGGGTGAATGCTATGCAAGAGGAGCTTGCTGAGTTCACACAAAACAACGTGTGGGAATTGGTAGACAGACCTGAACACCAAAGTGTTATAGGCACTAAGTGGGTATTCAAGAACAAGAAGGACGAGTCAGGTCTGGTAGTCAGAAACAAGGCGCGTCTAGTAGCAAAGGGCTATAGACAATGCGAAGGAATAGATTATGATGAGACGTTCGCTCCAGTAGCAAGGCTGGAGGCAATTCGCCTATTCCTCGCGTATGCAGCTTATCATGAATTTGATGTAATGCAAATGGACGTGAAAAGTGCCTTCCTAAATGGTGAGCTCAAGGAGGAAGTCTAAGTTGAGCAACCACCAGGCTTTGAGCAGGGTAATCAAGTTTACAGGCTCAGGAAAGCATTATATGGCCTAAAGCAAGCACCACGAGCATGGTATGGAACTCTGTCTAAGTTCCTGCAAACCAATGGCTTTAAGAAAGCAAGAATTGATCAAACTCTCTTCCGTATTGAAGATGGAGGAAGTATTCTGCTGGTGCAGATATACGTCGATGATATTATTTTCGGATCAAATAATCAAGAATTGTGTGATAAATTTTCAAAGCTCATGACCAACAATTTCCAGATGAGTATGATGGGAAAGATATCATATTTTCTTGGATTGCAAGTCCAGCAGTCCAATGAAGGGATTTTTATTCACCAAAAGAAGTATACTCGCGATCTGATTGCAAAATATTGTCCAGAGAAGACAAAGAGTCTAAGGATTCCGATAAGTATGACATGTATAGCTGCACTTGAGAAGGAAGGAGATGATGTGAATCCTACTCTTTACAGAGGAATTATTGGTTCACTGCTATATCTCACCGCCAGCAGACCTGATATATCTTATGCCGTCGGACTGTGTGCTAGATATCAAGCGAATCCTAAGAAGACGCATCTTGTCACTGCTAAGCGGATTGTGCGGTATTTGAAATGCACAGAGGGTCTGGGAATTTGGTATCCTAGAGCAGACAGTCTAGCACTAAGTGGATACTCGGACTCAGACTTTGGAGGATGCAAAATTGACAGGAAGAGTACGAGTGGTACTTGTCAATTCGTTGGACATAAGCTTAGCTTATTAGCTGGTTCAGCAAGAAGCAGCACTGTGTTGCTACATCTACCACAGAAGCAGAGTATGTGGCTGCCTCTAGTTGTTGCTCACAAATTTTATGGATAAGGCAACAATTGCAAGATTATGGGATTTCTCCCGAATGTGTGCCGATTTATTGCAACAACAATAGTGCTATGTGCATTACTAAGAATCCGGTCCACCATTCTAGGACCAAGCACATTGATATCCGTCATCATTTTATTCGAGATCATCAGGAGAAGAAGGATATCGATGTTCGCTATATATGCACTGAAGATCAGATAGCTGATATATTCACGAAGCCCCTAGCTGAATCCAGATTCAAGGAGTTATGCATTAAATTGGGTCTCATGGAGTTAGACGAGACTATGGGTGAATGAGATGCTATTCTTATTCTTTCTGGATTTCTTGGATTTCATGAAGATATTATTTACGTATTCTGGATGCTGTATTCCTCTGCTAAGGAAAGTCTGTCATAACGAGAATTGTCAGAATAAAGGATGCTAAGCAGACGATGGTTGAACTTTCAGCAAACATCAAAATTGGAAGTCAGATTCTTAAAGATTTGCATATTTCAAAAATCATATCATTTCATTCATTGAAGGTCGTCTTTACAAAAAGGGGGTTGAGTAAAAGAAAAAAAAAACAACAACATATTTCCTATCTTAGGGGGAACGAGGCTTGAACGGGAAGAAGTCTGTGTCCAGAAGGTTAGATCGGCCTTCTGCTATCCGAGGGAAGCTCTGCTCCAGCAGCCAGCTGAGTTGCGTTCCATTCAGCAGAGGCACTGAAGGGAAAAGTTGGACACACTCTCGTACGCTGTCAAAGATGTAGCCCGCCCAGTCAACTTCGGCTTCATCATCAATGGCCATCATGACCTGCCATGTCTCCCTCGAGAAGGAGAGATTGTCGAGACTTTCTCCCAACAGCATATTATGGGCGATACGGAATATCACCCAATATGGAGTCTGCAGATCATATGCTGAAGCTGAAGGAGAAAACTCAAACCAAGACGACCGTCGCCATCTCTGCCACGATGACCATTTAGGGGCCACTTCCGTTGTACGGTAGTCTAACACTGACACTGGTTGCATTCCATTCAGCAGAGGCACCGAAGGGAAAAGTTGGACACACTCTCGTACGCTGTCAAAGATGTAGCCCGCCCAGTCAACTTCGGCTTCATCATCAATGGCCATCATGACTTGCCATGTCTCCCTCGAGAAGGAGAGATTGTCGAGACTTTCTCCCAACGGCATATTATGGGCGATACGGAATATCACCCAATATGGAGTCTGCAGATCATATGCTGAAGCTGAAGGAGAAAACTCAAACCAAGACGACCATCGCCATCTCTGCCACGACGACCATTCAGGGGCCACTTCCGCCGTACGGTAGTCCAACACTGACACTGGACCCCTGGGAAGGCCAAGACGTCGAGAGAAGAAGTCCGGAGACCAATAGACTAGCTTACCGCGGAAGGAACAATAGATGACTCCTTCCTCAACAGAGCAGTCCTTGATAAAGTCTCGCAAAATATCGCCATGGAAGAGTCGTGGGGTGGCTGTGATGAATTGAGCCAACCCGCTCCGATTAAGCTTCGTCATGACCGTCTCAGCCACGACGTAATCATCGTCGTATAGAGAGTACAAACCAGATTCATGAAGAATCTGGTTGCGGCGAAGTTCCAAGGATTGTCCTGGAGAATCCATAATTTCTTTTCTTTTGAGAGAGGACTTGGAAAGAAACTATGAAGAAGTATGCAGATCAAGGCGCTTGTGTGTTAAGGTTCATCACAAGAAGGCTCTTTATATAGAAAAGAGTCATTACTTTTCACTTATGACAGGTTGGAATTCTAGTGAAAAGTTATGATGATTCATATCTCGGAATATGAAATGATGAATATAGAGGAATCGTAATGAAGGTCAAATCGGCTCAGCCGAAGAAGTGTAATGGTCATCTGCTATACATTCAATGCACACAGACGGCTGCAACGAGTTAAAATTGCCACGTCAGACTACTCAAGTGTTTCTTGGAGAAAGAAACGGCGTGCGACAGGACATATGCACTCAAGACCATCGATCATCTCGTCTGCTAGAAGTCCCCAATCGTCAGATTTCGTATCCAAAGTATAGCAAAGTCTGCTAGATTTTGGAGACGTGGTTGTTGCTGCGTATTCAGCAGAATGAATGGTTATGCTCAATGGTCAATCTGCTAGGATTCTAGCAGAGGTACAAACAGAGGTTCACTCAGCAAAGTCGATTCAAGTTAGTATTTTTTGAAGTTGTTATCGATGTTTTGCACAAGTATATGGTTGAAATTGTTGAGTTATCAAAGATCACAGAGCATAAGTACGAGTCATTTGGAATGAAAAACTTATCATTTCATATATATGTACTTACAAAAACTATTTACATGGGAAGAAGAGATACAACAATTTTAAAAGGGAGGCAACGGCCTAAAAGGATAGAAATTTACTCCCCTAAGGTTAGAGGGACCCAGAGTGAGATCCGGGAATCTCT
>JAPKLW010001034.1:175312-188787 GCA_026898455.1 Plectranthus barbatus | reverse complement strand
TAGAAATAGGAATCTTCCCCAAATTGGATTTGGTTGCCTTGATCTACAACCTTGAATCTTCAATCTCCTCCAAGTATTGATGAATTACTCTCCTAGATACTCTAGGATTATGATGAATTGGAATGGAAAAATGGAATCTAGGGAAAAATCTAGCTAACGTATGTGAAAATGACAAAAAGTTCTTCAAATAACTGCCTTTTCCCCTTTTATAGGCAAGCAATCATGGCCTCGGATCGCCCGGTCGAAGTATGGCTCGCCCTGTCGAAGCTGGAAACCGCCACAATTCAGGAAAAACTGCCCAGGCTCGGCCGATCCTGCACCTGCTCGACTGAGCCCAGTCTCTGTCGGCCTGGCTCGGCCGATCCTGCACCCGCTCAGCCGGTCGAGCTCTCCAAACTCCAAACACGTGTGATTTTCCTCCAAAACTCCACCAAAATTGCTCGTTTATGCCCAAAACCAATCCTACACAAATCAAACACACAAAACACGAAAACACAACCAAAGTACGACAAAAATATATGATACGGGAGTAAAATAGCCACAAACAAGCATGTGCACACATCAAAATATAGGTCATTTTATGCACGTATCAGCCTTCATACCAGAATCCGCAACACACTTCTGTGTTAGATTCCTATAACTCCTCCTCCAAGGCCAACACATAGTTAGAAGTCAACTTCCTTTCAATATGATCCTCCTAGATATCTGATGCCATTCAACTCACATAGCACACTTGTAAATCGATGTGCCTATCCAGAGTTGAACAGATGTCTGTCTAACATGCTTATAGCATTACAGATATCTGAACTCGTTCATCTGCAATATAGAAAGACAACAATCTTTCTTGCTATGAACGACTCATCACAGAATCAATTTAAGCGACTTGAGATACCTGAACATCCTTTTCTTGTGACAACACAAGACTTTAATTCAAAAGGTGTTCCAAAATCTCATAAGTCCTACTTCTGAAACTGTTCGGATAACCATCCTTTATGCCTGACAATATCTCCACACTGTTTCCGAATGTGAAAATACTATCTGCATAATGTGCAAGGAAAACCACGCTTCCGCTGACACATAACTGGTACATGAAACTCTCATTCTCAAATAGACAATATCACAATGTCTGTTTCATGACTTTGAAGCTCCCTTAGGTTCATACTTGAACTACCTTGGCTTCCAGACATGATGCTTTGCACATAACTTATCTGGTTGTTGCATACAGATGTCGTCACCTTTTATCAAGGTACCCGTTTATAAAATACGGATGACATCATCTATCTTCCAGATATTTAGATTCATATGTGCTTTTATGGTTAAAAGAATTCGAATGGGTTTAACAGTTGCAACCAGTGAGAAAGTCCTGTTGTGAAACATACCTTACTCACTAACCTAGATATTCGAATATACTAGGTTACCATTCGAGCATTTCTTTCCTTGTATATCAATCAGTTACTTATAGCTGGTAAGCTATTTGGCAATCACTGATCCTGATACACAACCATAACCTTTACTGATTCATTTCTGAATCCATGACTTGACGTCATTAAACTGCATCTTTTGTCTTAACAGCTTCGTTGCGCTTTGAGGGATGAGTACGATGTTGTTCGTTTAGCTGGGAACAAGTCCAGAGACTGTTTCCACGAACTAGTACCATTAAGCCTGTTAAGGCAACCTCCCACTGCAATGATGCTCCTTTATGTTGTCAGTTAATGGTGCATTAATTTGTGGTTTATCACCTTACACAGGTGACCGTGCAATTGGTACCATACCTTCCAAGGTATGCTCAATCTGCCACGTGGTATTTCCTGATGGATTTGAACTGTCTTCTCTAAAACGTTAGAGAACAGTCTCACATTTGGATTCATGGTTGCATCCTATACAACTTGCTTGTATCTAGAATTCACAAAGCAACCATCTTTTTCGTTTACCTGGAATAGCCCACAAAGCAGTATTAGCTAAAACCTTTCTTCAAACTAATCAGTTTCCTATATCAGATTAACAGCCGCATCATTGCTCTTTTGACAGAGTCAAGGTCTGCTAGGGTATTTGGAACTGATTTAAAAGACATTAGATTAAACAAACACACAACTGCTTTTGGCGCTCTTCCCAAAAACGAAAATTTGGCAAAGCTGGCATAAATTATAAACTTTTATAGAACCTTATTTCGTTTTACCTACACTATCCCAGTCGAGGGATAATAG
Source organism: Plectranthus barbatus (assembly GCA_026898455.1). Lineage (NCBI taxonomy): Eukaryota > Viridiplantae > Streptophyta > Magnoliopsida > Lamiales > Lamiaceae > Plectranthus > Plectranthus barbatus. The sequence continues at coordinate 186,583 of JAPKLW010001034.1, read as the reverse complement.
GTGTAGTTAACTGGGATGCAATCCCTTTGCTCTGCCAGATACTGTAAAACCTCATCACTTAAGATATACCATTATGAATAAACCATAATGTTTTTACGGTTTTGTTTAACTTATTCTCTACCTTGGTCTTGAACGCTCTTCATTAAAGCAAGAGACTAAGACTTGTAGTGAATTAGATAAACACATCCAAATCTTAAACGATTACAACATCAATGCCTGTTAAGGCAACTGCGGAAGTAGACTCAAACCGACAAACCAGAGCAAACACGAAATAACCTATAAAGATACAATCGCCTATTAAAAAGCCCTGGTTATCATCTTATACCTCTAAGTAGTTGTCATAAGCACCATTCTTAGGAATACCTGGATTGAATCCATAATTCCATGAATTACTTAAAACTACTTAGACTGATGTAACCTTTCTCTATAGAGATTCTTTAAATTATACCTTAGAACACTGATAGTTTATGTAATCAAGTAATGAAGAGACAATCATTCATAATAGAAAACACTGTTATTCATCATGATAGAAAAACTCTATCGGAATAACTGATAATCCATAGATGAAAATTGTTTATCAAAACAAAACCAATATCTCTTCAAAAGATCTTGAATAAAAACATTGTTTTAACATAAACTTAAAGCAAATAACTCCAACAGCTTGAGAAGATCTCTAGCATCTTCCTTGGAGTTGGTAATCCCGTCATCCTCAAGCATCATCAGCTTGATTCCCTGCATAGTGCAGCCGAAACATGATTAGTACTCACAGTAACCACTACTCACAAGGAGTAGAAAACTGATACTAAACATGTAAATGATGGCATACCTTGTCCGTTGGTGTTAACACCTGGACAATTTGCTCTCCAGTGTCCTATCTTGCCACAACGGTAACACTTGCCCTTTCCTTTGGAGCAAAAACTCCATTGTTCCCACCAGCAGTTTTCTTGTTTTTGTTCCTAGCCACTCTCTTAGTGTTTGCTCGTTTAGGAGCAGCAGACCGGCTACTGGAAGAAACCAAAACTGCTTTTTTGGGTTCCATCAGGGACTGCGCTGCCATCAAGTCACTGAGTAACTCATTAAGAGTATACACCTTCTTGTTCATCACAGCATTCAACCTGAAGTTTTCAAAAGACTTGGGAAGAGAGTTTAGTATGATATCGACTTGGGCTTCCCCATAAATACCACCACCATGCAACGTTAGTTCATCCATGAGGTGAGTCATGGCAACCACGTGCTCTCTCACTGAACTGCCTTTAGACATTTTCTTACTCACAATCTCCTTCATGAGATTGAATCTGACAGTTCTCTCCGTCTCCCCATAAGTCGCTGCTAGATTATCCATAATCTCACAGGCCTTATCATAATGCTGATGCTGCAGCTGCAGTACCTTACTCATAGTGGTCATCATGTAGCATTTCACTACATTGTTAGACTTGATCCACTTATTGTAAGACTGCTGAGCATCAGCAGCTACGACTGGCGGACAAGGATCAGTAAGGACAAACTTGTGTTCTTCCGCAACAAGGATATAATCCAAATTACGTTTCAATTCAAGGAAATTCGAACCATTGAGAGGATTTTGAGCGAGGATATTAATGACATTATTCATAGACATATCTGAAAACAAATAAGTGAATTAAAGTAAGCACATACTACGAACAATTGAAAACAAATATGCATAGAACCTTTAGATAAAACAATGCAATTTGCTTCCTCCAATTGCCCAAGCTAATTTACTTCAAGCTGCCCCAACAGACGTTTACAGCAAATGCTCAACCAGACCAAAATGATCCTTTAATTTCTTAACATGCCAGGTATCTTAAGCAAAAGAAATTAATATTGGAGATCTCAAGACCATGTTCACCTATCCGGAGCAGGGACATCTCAAAAGAGTTATACTCCAAGCAACATCTAAGCCAAAGTAACCACAATCCTAACTCCGGATATTAAAAAGGCGATTCAACATACGTACTAGACCCATGCGTCCTGCCCTTAACATCCTTTGTTGTCCCACTTAGACTAATCTTAGAGATGAGTGAAAGTTGTCTCAATGCAAGCTGCCCCAGCAGACGTTTGCTCAGAGGCTCCCACCTCTCATCTTAAAATAAGTGTTTTATTTGGAAACCTCATCGCATTGGAACTGGTGAGGGACCTCTAACGCAAGCTTCCCAAGCAGACGTTTACGCTTCGAGATGCCCCACTACCAATGAGAGGTCGTATTTGTGGAGGTCTAATGATCTTGGTTAGAAAAGAACCAAAGTCCAGCTTAGTATTTTAACTCTAAAGGTTTCATGCGCACACATTATTTTATGTTGCCATAAATTATGTCACACCCAAAATTCCATCATAAATTAATATGATCCCGGAATTCATAGACACAATTTAAAACATAAAATAAATCACATAAGACATGCTCAAAAATTAAATTGCAACATGCTTATAACAGTAAATAATTAAAGCAAATAATCATGCTTCCTATTATTTACTAGTGCACAAATAATAAATCACATCATTACGAGAAATAATTAAATGAACAAATAAAATTTCTCGTGGCCCCTCAGATGCGATTACAACTGAAAATAATTAAATCTAACTATTACAAGATTTATATTTCAGTACAGATCTTCAAACTGGGCCTCCGTTTCACTTGAAATCTGATTTGAATTGCATCAACAGCAATTGGGCTTCGAATTAGGATTTCTGGCCTAAACAGCAGCCAAACCCTAATTTTCAGACTGCGGGCTGCCTCCGGGCTGAGAAGCCCGATTTCAGGCCCGGGCTTGGAAACCCTAGGGTTTTGCAAACCCTAGTTTCACAAAACCCTAGCCGCCACACAGCAGCCGCCGCTGCCGTCTTTTCGGCCGCCGCCTGCGGCTGGAGTTTGCACCGCAGCCCTCGCCGCCAGCCCGCGCCCGCAGCCCAGCCACGTCGCGGCGCCGTTACAAACCGCTCCAGCCACCGGCGAGCCAGATGGTGTCGCGCTGAAGCAAAAACACAGCAAGGCTGCGCTCAGATCCACGGCCGCCGCGCACAGCGACGCGCGGCCCTTGCTGCGCAGAACCACCACCATGACGAGCGTCTGCTCGCCTCCTCGGAGACGCGCGCGCAGCAACTGGCTGCAGGAGCGCGGCCCAGCCGCGCAGGAAACCCTAGGGTTTCGTTGCGCCGCCGCCGCTCCCAGCCGCTGCCCCCACCATGTCCGTCAACCAGCACATCGCCACACACCTCGCCGGATCACTGCGCACCCGCTGCTGGTCCGCCGAAACCTGGGAGCTCGCCGAAATCGCAAGCAGCAGCTGTGAGACGTAGGGCGCAGCCCAGCTGCAGGGAGGAACCCCTGCCGCTGCCACCCATCGCCGCGCAGCCGAGGTTGCCGCCGCCGGCGGCTGGTGAAGGGGCTGAACCTTAAACCATGTCGTCTTCTTTGTTCATCGTTCTTCATTTCTCGTTCTTCCGGATCTCAATTTTACATATTTGAATAAATTTAAATACAAAAAAATAGATCTAAATCTATTACATGATTTCCTATCAAATCTAACCACGGATTTTCTCGTGGTGAAAAATAGATCCATAAATGAGAAGGCCACGAGAACAAAAACATCCACGACAATTTAAATCCATCCATGAACATACATATTTATTTAATTTCAATCTATCCAAGATAGAGCCTAAGAACTTGAACCTGGCTCTGATACCAATTGTAGGGTTTGAGTCTACGATGGACAACACGAGTTGCCATTAATTAAATTCTTGCCAAGGTTCGTTCTTAGGATACCAGGAACAAATTTCAATTAAATAAACCATGCGATCCTATGCATGCTCCTACAATATTAATTGCAGAGGATGGATTAGAGAATACCTGATTTCACCGTTTGATCTACAGATCTAGATCGGAGCCAACAACGATGAAATAGATCTGGATCTGAATCTGAACACCGCCGATGAATAGTTGTTCCTACAGATCTGATCTTCTGATCTGTTCCCTTGCTCCTTGGAAATCTGGTGAGGATTATCTACCAAGTTGAATCCGAGATCCGGAGAAATTGATCAGTTTCTCCCTCAGATAGCCGCCGCCTCTTTCTCTCAATTTACTGATTATACTGAAAAGTCTAACTTGATCTGATGGAGAGAAGGCCTTATATAGTGTTAGGGTTTTGAGAAACCCTAACCCTAATGGGCTGTGAGCAATTAATGGGCCAGACCAGGGATCAGATGCAAATAATAAAATGGGCCCTCTTTATTAATTAATCCTTCCTTGTTCAACCCAGAACATAATTAATTAATAAAACATTGTTTTAACCTTCACCACGGTAACAATGCTGACTCGCCCCTTTATTACCACGTTATTAGGAACGGGTTGCACCAAACTAACATGATCCACATATTTAAGGTTTTAGACATTCATTAATTAATTTGGCTTATGACAATCAGCCATAATTAATTAATCTCTTATTTCCTGAGTAATGCCACTCACCCCTTTTCACTTATGCCTGAATTAAATAATTCAACCTGCAGGGTTTAGCATAAAGAACCTTGTGAGCTCCTCATGGAATGTCACCATCCTGAAACGGATATGCTTACCTAAACATCTAGACTAAGCAGGCCACACACAAGTTGCCAACACCCAAAATACGGGTATAAGAATACATGTAAGACTCGCCACCATGGTAAATCAAAGTGTGGTCAATCTGTGTGTGCCCCTTATCCTTCAGTTAGGTTTAAGATCATAGGAAGTATGTTAGGGATCTAGCTCATTCATATGTTAATGAGAATGGCACATCCCACTGTTGATCCCATCAATACATAACCATGTACCGACACATCAAGTAGCTAGGATAAGCCCACTTATGAACCGATGTGCCGCAGCTTAGACCGACTGCCTATCCAGGGACCGTCTCAGCTGTGATACTGTTTATATCTCGCTAGGTCAAACGATTCATATGATCCTCTGTGATCTACTACACACCATATGATCATCCCTATAGGCGAGATAATAGGATATTATGGTTCGTTGTATGTTTGTTTCATCAGACAGCGAGTATTGTTGCGGCAACATATATGAAGACCAGTGTACAAAACAGTTAATCATATATGCTTTCAGTATATAATCCTAACAGAAGAAGGCTGCTGAAGCCGCCGCAAAGAAGAAAGTTGTTGACGCCGCAGCAGAAAAGAAGACTACTAAAGTCAGAGCAGAAGGAGCTGCTGAAGCCGATCCAGATCACATCCCTTTGTCATCCAGATGCCTGGAAGAGCGGATTCAGGGAGTAAGAGCAACAAAGAGAAAGCGTGATGCTCAAAGAAGAGAGCAAGAAAAGAGGCAATACCAGAAATTTATCGTTGAGATGACGTTCGAAGGGAGAGACAGAGAATTTGAACGAGTCAAGACAGCTGCTGAAGAACATGAAGCTCTGAAGAAAGCCGCTCAACTACTAGAAGGGGCATTTATGGAACGTAATGCCGCCAATAAAGGGAAAGGTATCAAAGATGGAAGGATCACTGTTTCAATTCTCTCCGTTGACAAAGAAGGAGCAATCTATCTGAGCAAGATGCTATGACAGACGATGAGCTTGTTGATGCACTTCAGGCCGGCAGATTCGATCAGGTGGAATCAATTGTAGACTTAAAAAGTAGTTCCGATAAGGAACATTTTATCCGAGAATCATCCAGATGGCTTCCGGGGAATCCGGACGCAGGTCCTTCTGGAGTCGAGAGAGAATCAGATGACAAGGAAGGAGATGGTGCTGAAGATGAATCTGCTGAGCAGATTGGACACACGGAGGAGCACTCATTTGCTGAGCACGAAGTCTGCTCTCCCCAGATTGCTATCAAGGAATCGTCTTCTAGGAATGAGGAAGCAAATCCTGATGAAGGTCCTCACGTAGAAGTTCCTTCCGATGCTGAAATAGGTAACCGTGAGAGTTTCTCTCCTACCTGCATCTCTGAATCCGATTCTGATGAAGAAGTCAAAAATATCTATGATGCAAAAGAATTGAGGAAGATCTCCACAACAGACAACAATCAACTTCGTATACCATTAAACGGACCTCCTGGTCCTACATTCAAGTTGGGAAGATTTTCTCAGTGGTGTACTGAGACATCATCAGAAGATCAGATAAACTCTAACTTTGAAACTTTTGGACGAGAAATTGAGGAGTTTGTGGATTTGAAGGTAGAGAAGGAAATCAAGGAAGTATTCGCTGGAGAGCTGGAAGAAGGAGTTGAAGGAGATAGACTAAAACAAGAGCTCAGGAGATGGAAGAAATATGATTACATTTCGAGAGAGCTTTGCTTAGAAGAACGAGAATTGCTGATGGCATGGAAAGGTCTAAGCTTCTGGAGATGCGAGGAGCAGTGGGCAAATAATTGGATGGATCAATCCCCCTGTTCCAAACAGTATAGTGATAAGGTTGTTATAGCCAGGATCCAGGCCATTAAAGCTCATCGGCTGACATCTTCTTCACATTCCTTGCCGAAGTCTACATTTGCTCCGAATGGGTTGTCTGACACGCACATTCAACTATCTAAGCGTCAAGCCTGAGCAGCTGCTGAATACAAGAAACGCCAAGCTGACCTTGTGAAGTTCGAAGAAACAAAGTTACAAGCTAGGCTAGCAGCAATTCGTGAGGTAGAAGAGCACAACGCTCAAATGCTTGAGATTGTAGCATACCGGGACAGAGAGGAGGATTTGCGAGCTTATCTGTTAGCACATTCTCTAGAAGAAGCATGGAAGCTAGAGGAAGCTGCCATTGTCGCTGCTGAAGCAGAGTATTTAAAGGAGATCGAGGATGGAATATATCTGATAGCTACTGCCAATAGAGCTGATACTGCTGAAACAACAAGCACAAACGTAGTCATGGAAGAAATCTCCACTTCCAAGAGTCAAGCAATCATCGTTCCCACCACTTCATCCTTCTTTGCCACTCCGGTCAGCTCTCTCCACTTTCCAACATATCTAAACTCAGTAGTTCAAATGGTCGTTCAAAGTGTTGTATCCACCATATCTGAGAGAATGGTGATAGAAGCCACGGACATACGAAGAGAGATTGCGGTAGTCAAATCAAGTGTTGATACCGTAACGGCCAGGGTGAATTCAGTCGAGTCCGATGTTTCCTCTATCAAGGATACTGTGCAGAAAGTAAAGGCAGACGTAGCAGAGCATAAGAAGTAGGTAGAGAATAAAGTTAATTCCTTTTCCTCCAGATTTTTGGATGCAATCAAAGAGGGGGAAGCAAGGAGGATTGTTGAGGCTGCTGAGAGGAAGAAAGCAAAAGAAGCTAGAGCTGCTGCCAAAGAATAGAAGAGGAAAGCTCTTGAAGAGCTAAAGCAGAAGGAAACAGAGCAGAAAATCAAGATGCTCGAAGAGGAAAATGAGAGATTAGCTAAGGATCTTGACTTAGAAGCCGCTGAACGTGCTGCTGCTAAGGAGTTTTTGGACTCATTTGTGCAGATGGCATCAAGCAAATTGGACGAACTAGAGAAGCTAAAGAAGCCTGCCTCAGACTCTTGACTGCATCTCGTTCTGGTATTTTGGCCTGTCTCTGTCTATCATTTTCATTGTATCTGTAATGAATTTATCATATGAATGAAAATTGATCAGACTGAGACAACCTCTCATTGTCAATCTCTGATTTTCACTGTGTGCCTTAGTTGAAATACACTATTTGTGTATTCAAATGCATGTTAATTTCTGGGTGCTAAAACATTATAGCACAATATTTACTTATGTGATTAATCGAGAAATATTTCCCAGCATTTATTGAGGGGGAATGCTATTTCAATCTGCTAGAACTAAGATGGATAAACTCTGTGTTAGAATACTAGGTTAGCATAGTCTTGTAAACACATATATTCTTCCTCTTAGCTTCAACAAATGATAGTAAGCTTTGATCGCAACAAAAAGGGGGAAATTGTTGGGAAATTATTCCTAAAATCTCCCTTTGGATTTACTTGTAAAAAGGTTTTGTTGAATCAAACCTTAGCATTTGGTCGATCATTTGCTGAATTCTAGATCGTCTAGCATATCTTGTAATGTTCTGTATAGGTCATATATTGAGTTGTAATAGACTAGTTTGCTAGAAGGTTTCCTAGCAGACATAGGAGAATGTCGTTCGCTAGAAGTCAGACGATAGCAGAATGCTAAGGAAATAGCATTTGCTAACAGTCAGCAAACTGCTAAAGACGCTAGCAGATGGAAGTCAAAAGGAACCAAAAGTCATCGGAAGTTGCAACAGCAGACTACACATCTAGCATATCACCAAGGATATTCATCTAGAAGATTGTGCTAAAAGATCCTAGCAAAGCAAGACTATCTGAAGACTGAAGCTTTACTCCTGTTCTGACAAAAGTACACACAAAGGACGAGGCTTTCCCGAAGTAGTTCGGAAAGTACAGATCAATGCCAAAAGCGACTGATCAAGTCAAATCACTTTCGGACAAAGAATCCGTTGTGTCTAACGGATATGGAGAATCAAGATTTGAATCTCCATCTATAAAAGGCAGGTCTAAAAGTGAGAATCGACTACTGCTTCAATCACAACCGACATTCGCAAACATCCTAAGTGTGAGATTCCTTTGACAAAGCGAACAAAGTGAAAAGTAGTCAGTTGAGAGCCCGTGATAAAGAGTATTCAAAGCTCTCAACAACCAGAAGTGTCGTTCATTGATTTACTGACACTCCATTGAAGAGATTCTTGATTGCACTCAAGATTCTTCAATCATTGGGATACCTTTCTTTTCAGAAAGAATCCAACAGTCGAACACCTGAAAAGGTCTAGACTAAGACGGGCGTTTAGCCGCATTCGAAGAAAAGTCATGAAGTGACTATAAAACTTCCAAAGTAGGAAAGGCAAGTGTTTTGAAGGTGTGCCCTTGACTCAGCCGAACCTACACCTGAGGAGTTCAGATTATCGGAGGATAGCTGTCAAGTAGCCAGGCCGAAAGCTCACTGCCTACTTAACGGAAAAGGCGTATCCTTGTAATTTGTATACTTACTTAGTGAATTCTTAGCGTTTCGGCTAAGGAGTGGACGTAGATCTATTTAGATCGAACCACTATAAACATTGTGTTCTTTTACTGTTTCATTGCTCAAACGACTTTAAACCTAGCAATCATATTGCTAGTGTATAACTGTGAAGAAACTTTAATCTATCTTTGAGTTTAACTAATATTTAAAGAAAAACATAAGTGTAAGTGACGATTAATTATTCCGCTGCATTTCGTGCTTCTGTCTAAGCACGACGACTCTGATATTAAGGACCAACAGCATCCATGAGCACATTAGTTTCATTGTTAAAATTTCCATAAAATTGACATATTTGTTGTGTGCTCAATAATCCATAGCAGGGGCATTTCCTCAAAATTTCTCGGAATCTATCCCAAGCTTCATACAAGGGTTCATCATATCTTTGTCCAAAAGAGGTAATATCCAACCTCCTTTTCAAGGTAAGGTTGGGAGGAAAGAACTTACGCAAAATATTTTCTCAAAGTTGTTCCCAAGAGGTGATTCCATCTTTGTCCGAGCCATCAAACCAATTATTTGCCACATCATGGAGTGAAAAGGAGAACAACCTCATCCGAATTTTGTTATCTCCAAAAATCTAGAGATGTGTGCGTTTGTGTCCTCCATCGAATGTCCTCCATATTCACCGTTTGGATCATTTGGACAAGTCGTGGCTTTATCTCAAATTGTGTAGCGTTGACTCCCATTCAGAACCCCCTGACATATCCTCCTCATGTGGTCAGAAGAGGTTTTGCAATGGTCGCCTCAGCAATTATCTCTCATCGAGACGTGCTTGCATTTCTTGCATTTTCTTTTGCATGGTGCCAAACATCTCCATGTTCATATTCAGTTGATTCTCCATGTTGACTCTAACTCCCTCAATCTCTAGTTGCCTTCGTTGCTCTTCCAACTTTCGAGCTTGTGACCTTTTGATCACGCAACACCTAAAAACAATAAATTCAAACTATCAAACAAAAGTAATAATGTTAAACTATCAAAGTCAAAGATTCGCAAGTATTGACTAGCGACCTACTTAAGAGTCCCCAACAACAGTTCCCAAACTTGATGTGGAACTTATTTGCACACAAACAAACTCCTCAGAAGAATAAAATTTATGGAGTCCGTGAACTCACTTCGCCCACTAGTCAAGTACTTGCTACTACTTCAACTCACGATATCCGAGTATGCTCAAAAGATGATTGGTTTACTATCTAGACAATGAAATAAAACAACTAAACTAACAAGGCATCCAACACATCATCATGCAATCTATCAACAATCCACAACAATAACCAACCACAATTCAATCTCCAAAAGCAATGGAATAGAAATAAATAATAGAAAACTTGAGAAAATTACCAATATGACAAACCTAGGATTTGGGTATGAAATGTGTAATGAACTTGATTGACTACCAAACCTTCTCAAACCTATTTAATTCCTAGTTGATTTGATCGATCCACCCTACACAAGTTGATCCCCTACTATTAGATGATTAACCGTAGATTACTGATCACTGATATTTCTACCAGATTAATTGCAAATATAGTGGTCAAATAAATTTATAACTCGAATGTCGAACCCACAGAGAAAAGATATGCAAAATACTCCTATATACTAAAACATAGTTTTGGATTAATTGTTTGAGTACTTCAAAATCAGGTTTTGTTTATTAAATTAGGCAAAGAAAATAAAATATAAACTTAAATTAAATAAAACGAAACACAAATCCTAGGGAAGAAATCTTATTATGGATAACATGTAGGAATCAATTAATTTAACAGGTGGAATACTGCAACAATGCTATATTTCCTTGTTTGGAAATATAACCTAGATTACTAATTAGTGACTATCTCCGCTCGGTCTCAAGAACACCAAATTAGTCAATCTGATAAGCAAATCAATTTAATTCCTACATTCTAGTACATCTGTTAGGATAGTGTAGAGTGTATCATGCATTCCTAATCCCACTATCAATATTCACCTCTCGGTCCTTCTATCAATAGCTAGACATCTAAATTAATCGTCACCTCTCGGTCCTTGAATTAATCTAGAATTATAAAATAAACACAGGAATCTGAACCTAATTAATTAATCCTAAACATACATTCAAAATAATATTCAAACCGTAGAAATAAAAGAAATAATTAAACTGAAATAAACTTGCATTAAAAATAAAAACATAAATTCAAAGGTGCATAAAATAAAATAAAATCCTAACTGCAGAAATTGAGGTTGAGAAGGATATATGAATTAAAATTCATATAGGG
>JAPKLW010001034.1:134591-175302 GCA_026898455.1 Plectranthus barbatus | reverse complement strand
TTCCTATGCGCCAATAGCGTGAATTCCTTGTGTGGAGAAATCCTTCAATGCTACTCTTGCACGTCACTGCTTTCGGAACGGATTTTCGGTGAATTCGACCTCAAACCTGCAAAAATACACCACTACAAGCGTAATACCCTACTAGAGTGATTCATGCAATAAAAATAACTAAACCAAATGAAAATGCAATGAAAAACAAAGATAAATCAAACCAATAATGAGTGAAAATATGAACTCATCAATTACCCAGGATATTTCAACTCTTAATCGTCTTATCACTAGGCAACTCTTAAAAGCTCATGGCTTATCGACCTAAGTGTCGTCTTCTTCTCATTATAGTGAACCTTAAAACCTATGTTTTGATATATTTACATAGATTAGACCTGCGTATTGGCCACAATCTAGCCTACTAATTGTCAAACACTTGGCATGTAATGCACAAAGTAAGATAGAAATGAGCTCGAGACCAAAACAAACTTAATCGAGAAGTAAGAAAAACCTTCAATTCATCTACAAAGTTCAATACAATCATTTATACCCAAATCCTAATGTGATTCACCCCTTCATACCTTAGTTTGCAAACAATTGAATAGCAAAAGTACAAAATTCCATTACAAAGAATAGGCAAATGAAACTGATCTCCCCAATATTTGATCTCCAAACTTTATCTCCTCTCTTGACTTGATTCCTCCTTCAAATTGAGTAGATCTTGCAATAAATCTCGACCTTGATGAGTCTTGATGAATTTATGTGAAAGTCCTCTTCAAATCTAATTTTCTCCTTTTTATATTAAGTTCGTCGTGCCTAGATTTTGCCTAGATATAGGAGCTATTCACGAAGAGGAGCAAGAAGATGCAAGATTGAAGCATACTATTTTTTATTTTGAAGAAATGACACCAAATCCAAAATTTATCCCTTAAAGTTGACAGCTTCCTACACTCATTATTTCAATCCTCTTAACATAATTATTAAGTTGCATGTTAGATCAAGAATCCTATGTCAATCTTGGTAGCATCAGATATGTTCATATGTTGCTTGCTTGTGTTGATTTGCGATGCTAGAATTTGTTTAGGTCAGTACATGTTTGACCTACGATGAGATCTAAGTATATATATGATTATGTGATAATTAGAGAAGCATAATAAGTATGATCTTAGTGTTTATGGAGCATGCAACTTGATTAAACACATTTTTGGAGGAAGATATGAAATATGTGCCCAAATGCTAAAAACCCTGGTAGCAGTCCGAAAGGTTTTAGCATCGCAGACATAATAAACGAACTCGAATTTGGCTGATTTTCGGATATGTTATACTTTAAGATGTTAACATATAATCACACTAAAAAAATGACTGGTGGTTCGAAAGATAAACTTTTTTACAAAATTGGGTGTCATTTTGTGGCAGCTAGAAAAATGTGCTCATCATTTAACTTTGGAAATTTACATGCATAAAGTAGATTTACTTTCAACTGTCTTTGTGAATTTGCTGCTCAAAATATGTTATATTGAGGTCATGGTGAATTTTTAAAACAACACCATGTTTTCCAATACATTCAGACCCCAAAAATAATCAGACTCCCCCAATCTAGCCGTAGCACAATTTTGAGATCCGTCAATCGGAGCTTAAACCTTGATAAGTCTACTATATGAATCCAAAGTATGACTGGATTAATGAGCATGTAATTATGATTTTTGTATGATTATTGGGCAAAGCTGAAAATTGACCATTTTGCTAAGTATGATGATAAATCCCCAAATTATAATTCTATGATATAATATTGCATTGTAGGATCATCAAACATGCTTATAACCTGAATGAATTCTTATTAAGCACGTCGCCACTTAAATTAAAAATACTCGAGCTACTGTGGGTTGCATGGCTACATGTTTGCGAAATTAGTAAGAGCAAGATTTATATGATTAAATTTCATGTACACAAGCATGCTAAATTGATTAATTGAATGAAATGGAATGCATGATTTAAGTTGAACATCTTGGAGAGATGAAAGAATTTTTATCAAGCATGACATTATGTGAATCAAAATATGATGAGCTATATGATTAATGTTTGATAAAAGGTATGTGAAATTTGCTAAGTATTGTGAACTTAAACATGTTAAGTAAATTAATTGAGTTAAATGAAATGAGTGAATTAAGTTGGACACCTAGTAATGAAATGTAATAATCTAGGTGTTGTTGATTTAGGAAAGAAGACATCCACTATTGGAACAAAGTGAGACAATTTTTTTACCGAATAAGGTGGGCACTTCTTTATTTTAACTTGGTTTTTGTCAAATGATTCAAAAATGAAAAATGCTTTTGTTTTGAAACATGGAACAACGTAAAATATTTTGTACCTTGAGATTGTGAATATGATGTGACAGTTAGCCCGAACTTTGGCTGAATTTACCCTCCCTCGATTCGTGGCGATTGTTTGGAGGATAAGGTGTTTGGGGCCCAATTTTCCCCATGTACTCACTTGGGGTTAGTTTCCCCTTGTGATTTTATAAAGCTAATGCATTATCCCAGAGGTTGTGTGAAACCCTACCAGTTTGTTGCTTAGATTCGGTCCTTGTCGGGTGGATGACGAGTGGCCACTCTTCCTACAATATATTGTGATTTATTGGAGAATAATTGTGATGGTACCACATAAAATGAGTGGCCACCCTTGTGAGGTAAATTGTTTTGTGTCATTCACAAGTTTATTTCACTAAACCCTTGCGTATGCATGTGTGATGCAGTGTTGTTTCATGATATTATTAATGTAGTTTGTGTTCAGGACAATGTAACCACTAGGTAGATTCGTGTACGCAGCCCCTGCACGTGTTTTCCCTACGTGCAGGTGAAAAGTAACGAGTTGTGGCGGCGACGTTGTGTCAATATGATAAAAAAGGGTTTTGATTGTTAACCTTGTCTTTTGAATGTGTAACCTTTGTTATAAATCACTTGCATTGCTTTTGTGTACTATGTTGAAGCATGGCATGCTACCATTTGATCTTCTGTATGGTGTTGAGTTTGTGAGCTTTGATGTTTCATGAGGACTTCAAGTTGTACTACTTTTGATTGGTATTGTAATTATTTCATGGCATTTGATTTTTTTTAACCCATGTTTTGTCACTCAGTGCCCGCAATGGAAGTATGTTTTCCATGGTATCTAAGTTGAATGTTTGATTTATTCGTTTCCAAGTCGTACTTCGCGTAAGACCCGCACAGAAGTCAATATTGAATTCTTGTTGTATAATTCTTATCAAGCATGCTTAATTTCTTGTTACTCTTCTACGTATTTTGAATATGATTCTACTTAAATATTGGTTGTCTGATAAAAAATTTTGATTCCATTTTAAAAATCAAACTATTAGTTCATTTTTGAAATGATAATTGCTTCCACTATACGAGAACTTTTTTTAAAGCACCAAATTCCCCTAGCGTGCATTGTTTGCACATGGTACTGTCGCATAGTCCTGGTTTGGGTGTGCGATAGAGGATCAACCCTGGAATAGAACAATAATTGACACATGTCTGTAAAAAGTAGGGGTCATTATTAATGCTGGAATGTGGCCTTGACGGTTGATTTAACAGCAAGAATGAGTTTTTCAGTAGAGCTTTTTTCTCTAAGTTAGTTGTCCGGAAGTGAGTGGTCAAAATTATGTGGAGACCTCCTTTTATAGGTGTAATAAGGGGGCCCGTTGCGAAATTCTGAGCCTGGCCAAACCCTATCGGTAATGTTGCAGCTACCCCCTCTCTCGGAATGACCTTCAACGGATGCCGACCCTGAAAAGTTTGGGGTCGGTTAGGGTTGATCGGGACGGGCAGAATATTAGCTATAACTTGCTAGGTTAGATGAGCGTCATGATGTTGGGCTTCACTTCGACGATTAGGCCAATGTCCAATAATTTTAGGAGACAGGCTCCCGACGTCAACAATATCATTTTATGTCATGAATATCTATTAAACATTTTAAATATTACATGCATAACATCTAAGCTCTTAATATTTGTGAAACTTTATTTTTTA
The DNA here is from genome assembly GCA_026898455.1 of Plectranthus barbatus. Lineage (NCBI taxonomy): Eukaryota > Viridiplantae > Streptophyta > Magnoliopsida > Lamiales > Lamiaceae > Plectranthus > Plectranthus barbatus. Next base: position 171,289 of record JAPKLW010001034.1, on the reverse strand, counting down.
TGAAAAACTATAATAGTGAAATTCATAATTTAAATAAAGTAAATATATATAACTACATTGGAAACATATATTTTGAATTGAATAAAATTTTCATTAAAATCGAGAATTACATCATTTAATACACTTATATCTTCTTTTCTATACTTATGATACAATAATTTTGTACAATGCATGGTTGAAGTACTAGTTGTATTAAATAAAATGAACATTGGAAATGATTCATAGCTTGTAATATTCGAGACCCAAATAATTCTCAAGTCCAATATTGATATACTTTCGCAAATATTCACCCACTATGATCTCTTTGTATTTGGGTGGATTTTCATCAGATATCAGCTCTTTAATTGGTCCATAACACTTCAACATATCCACAGATCCAAAGAAGCAAGCTACAGAAATCCGAGGTCCAATGTTGCTTGCCACCACTCTATGTTTACTGCTTTTGAATTTGTCATTCGACACCAACTACGAAAATTAGACCATACAAAGATTATTACATTTAGAAACAAGCATCACATTGAATCTTAAAAATACTTATGGAATACCTGAAGAAGATCCCCAATGTTTACAACTAGACCTCCAGGAATTGGATCAACATCGACCCATCGATCTTGATACAATACCTGAAGGCCATTGATTTGATTCTGCAAAAGAAGTGTGATGAATCCAAGATCAGAATGCATGGTGATTCCGAGAGTGAGTTCCGGCTCCGGACAAGCTGGATAGTAGTGGCAACTTATTCGTTGCCCTTGTGAGCAATCCATGTCGTTTAGGTGGTTGGGTTCTAGTCCAAGAGCCTCCGACAGCAACTCGAGCACTGTACTTCCCAAAAATCCAATGTGCTTCGAATATTCCATACTGCTCTTTCTGTTATTCTAATAGTTAGACCTTATCCAACACATTTTTTTTTTCGAATCTAACAATCCAATAACTCATCTTCAATAAGCAAAGTAATTGTCTAGTTTAAAATTTATTTTTTTTTATGTTCTTTGTAATTATTACATTCTTAGTTATGGATGTAATTTTAACGAGTTGAGTCAATAGTATTTTACTTAAGTTTGACTCGTTTATTATTAAATCGAATATCAAACTTTATTATCAAAAGTTTCAATATTCACAAACTTAATTGAACTTAGTCGAAACAAAAAAAAAATTAATAAGAATTATAATGAAATATTCATTATTTTAAAACGATAAAATATTTACTCAAATTTATTATTTTACTATAAATATCAAAGATCATCAGATATTTTTTATACTTAATATAATTTGAAAGTATTAAGAATACTCCCTCCATCCCTTATTTATTGTCTTGTTTGGTTTGGGCACAATAACCAAGGCATATGAGTGTAGAATGAGTTGAGTGGAATTAATATTTTATCGTTGATGGTGAAAAAGTTACCATTTTTTTAGAAATGAGACAATTAAAATGGGACGTACAAAAATAGAAAACGAGACAATCAAAATGGGACAGAGGGAGTAAGTTTTTTCCCACTTGAGTCGCAATGGTAAAAGCGTCTTGCCTATGATCAAGAAGTCGGGTTCAAAATATTCAAAGGTAAGACTGTCAATTCGTGCATTGTGTGGTCGTTATCATGTCGACAAGATAGTGACATGACCCTTTAAGGTCTAACATGAAGACAACTTGTTAGAGATATAACCGATACGAACATGAAACAACCCGTAGCCCTAACACACGAACACGACTTGGACAAACCGCAAACATGATATTGATATATTAATAACCAAATCCGATAATAACAATATTGACACGAACACAACACAAACACAATATTGACATGTCAAAAGTGTTACATTAAGCTGATAGATGATAAGTTCATAATAATAATAAAAAATAAAAAAATATTTTTTATTTTTTTTAGTGGGTAACATGAACTTGATATGTTATCAGATAACATATATGAACACGGCATCAAAATCTTGTGTCCGTATTAGGTCGACACGATAATGACACGAACCCATTAAGGCTCAACATTAATCATTATTATCGAGCAGTTATCGTGTCTTATCGAAAATTGTCAGCCCTACTAAAATCTTGGGGGTCCGTGAATTTTAAGTTAATACAAAATGTATCAAGATAAAAATATAAAATTAATAATTTTAAATCTCAAATTAATTTGTTTAAAATGGACAAATCGAATGTTATGATGCTTTAAATTAATTTATTCATTAAATAAACTTAAAAATGAGCTCAAAAAAATATTAATTGATTCAACAATTGGGTAGAACAGGTTATTTAAACCATTGTTCTTAGTGCGTGTTAAAATTATTAAATTAAATATGTACTGCGTAAAAAGAATTTTCACAAAGTTTAAGAAAACACAAGTGAAAATCGTTCTTCAAAAACATAAAACCAACAAGAAAACCAATTATCAAATTAAATATGTAATGCATAAGAAGAATTTTCACGAAGTTAAAAGAAAACACAAATGGAAATCATTCTTCAAAAACATAAAACCAACAACAAAACCACTTGCATTACATAGTATATGCACCAAATCAAATAAGTGAAAGTAAGCTACATAGATGTATAAAGCATTTACATAATACCGTATTTAAGGAATATCTTCAAAAATCACTGATCAAAAAGTTGGCTTAGACGGCTATGTGCAAAAGACAACTTCTATCCCACCTAAAAATTATAAAATATTCAACTCATTTGGCATCTAGGTTTTACAATTCATACTAGATGCCAGTTTTCTTAGTTAAAAAAAAAAAATTTAATTTAAATTTATTTGATTTAGTACTAATTATATTTCTCAAATATTTTCTATCAAAAGAACACTTACGCGGCTACGCCCCGCCTAAATTGTAGGCGCTAAGTATGAAAAGTCCAACTAACATGTAACGAAATTTACAAACATAAACAAGATTAGCCGGAAGGTCCAATTATTGTGATAAGAATCTCGATTCAAATCACAGAATCATGCAAATGTTTGTGAAATTTAATAAAACAACGTACCCGCAAGAAGACGGGAGATCCTCACTGCTAAGTTGGGCTACAGATGTAATCGTTAAGGTATCCCTCCAGTTGGCAGTTTTTGAGATGAACAAATCGTGATTACTCGTGAATCTCACTCTTGTGGTCTCGTCGCGTGAGTAATACTTCTTCTTCTCCTCAATATCTCCCTCGTTGAATCTCTTGAAGCCATCAATCATGGCATCTGCAACATCTGATGGAATCCCATGATTCACCATCTGAAAAAATCCCCATGTTTCTGAGGCAGCCCTAACTAGTTCCACGATCGCCTTTCGCCTCTCGGGATCATGGACACCACTTAAATCAATGGTAGGAACTTGAATTGAAACCGGAGCATTCGGTTCATGAGCAAGCTCATTAGATGGCCTCACGAAGATACGAGGGATCTTCGACAACCCTGAATCGTATAGTCCTTTCACACCAGCTTTCGTTGCATCGAAAGCTTTGAGCATTTCGATTCTTTCACTACTTTGTCCAGCCATCGATTTTGAAGGGATATTCTTACAAATTTGTTTCAAGTATATGTAATAAGGTGATTAAATAATTCCAATTATTTCCAGAAGGTCGTCGACACGAGATTACGACTTTTTGGATTTATTATATATTTTGGTTGGTGTACATCTTTTTCAATTTAGTTGGTCAACAGTTTTGTTATTTATAAGTTTTTCTTAATTCTATTCTCATTATTTGTTTTGAAATTTATGATTCTGGGGTGGGTCCAAAAACTTGGGCTTGAACCTTAGACCTCATTAATAAGCTCGAACAGGTTTATTTAGGTCTTGACCCCAATATATAGTATTTGATTTAGTGCGTATCAACACGACTTTTACGAAATTTATGATTGTAATATGATTTTCCAATTACTATAATTACAATGTATTTTTTAAATTATAACCTACCTAAATCAGGATATTCATATGCATCTTGAGTTTAATTTTACGTGTACATTACGAAAAAAAGTGATTCTTCGATAATAATCCAAATATATTAAAAATCACAAATGAAAATTATTGAAATATGATTAAATGTATTTGAAGTTGATATTTAATCTCTGTTTTATGTAATTATTTATTTAAGTCTTGTTATAAAAAAAGATTTGCGATTAATTTGATTTCTATTAAAACCTTTATTAATAGGCAAAGTCTCAGATGAGACGGTCTCATCATTTTTATTGTGAGACGAATTTAATGAAATGATGTATATTTTTATTGCAAATGATGTTTCACCATTTTTATTGTGATATGAGTTTAATAAAATGATATATTTCTTTAATGAAATGATGTATTTTTTTTATTGCAAATGATGTTTCACCATTTTTATTGTGATATGAGTTTAATAAAATGATGTATTTCTTTGTTGCAAATAATATAATTCTTAAAAATGAAATGATATATTTAACTTATTGAAATAATATATTAAGGTCCGTCTCACAATAAAAAAAAATAATGAAAAATTGATTATAGTGGAGAAATTGAAAGGGATTTAAAAATGGGCGGTGTAATTAATCTCCCTAAGAGAGAGTGAGAAGAGAGGAAGCTTCTTGGAAGAAACACAAAGTCTAGTCCAGAAAATGTAAGGAATTGAATTCCTCATGAGTCACGAGTAGCGACAGAAACGTCTCATCGCAGCAACCCCACTCCATCACCTTCCTCGAAAATACGCTTCTTTTGGAGCCAATTGTCAATTATAATTATCATATCATTATCAATACCAATGTAGATTGCAGCCTAAAGTCTGTGTGAAGACTTGACAGACAACTCCAGGCAGCTACTAAATCAAATGCTTCTTTTTTTTTTCTTTTGAAGTAATCCAACCGTCCATTGTCTTAATGGAATCATCTAAAAGATTGATTGACGATGCATTCATGCAATAAGTCCAGCCACTAATTCACCAACACTTTATAAAGGTCCTCATGTTGAAATATGTATTACTCAAGTAAACGAAGAAAGTATTTTATTCATCTCATCTTAGCTCACTTCGCACACAGCAAATATATGCGAAAAAGAAAGAGAGAAAAATAGGATCCAACAGTACAACTCTCACATGCACATCACGTGAAGTGTAACAACTTAAAAACGGGAAAAAGGGAAAAGCGTGAATGCGCTATTATTTACGAAAATAAACTCAGAACAACTGCTGCTAACAGATCGTATGCAAGCTCACATACTCATGATCCTCAACACCCTCCCTCAAGATGGAGGCGGTGGAGGTCCACCACACCCATCTTGGACAGCAGACGACGGAAGCGAGGTCCAGACAAGAGCTTCGTAAACAAGTCCGCAAGCTGCAATTCACTACGCACATGTGTCAGCAGAAGAAAACCCTCTCTATATAAGTTTCGGACATGATGACAGTCGAGCTCTATATGCTTTGTGCGCTCGTGAAACACTTGATTCTTTGTGATTTGCAAAGCAGCCAAGTTATCACAAAAGAGTGTGAACGGTAGCTGGAAAGAAACATCCAAATCTTCGAGCATGAAAGACAGCCATTGAATCTCTTTGGCAGTGGAACTAAGAGCTCGATACTCCGCTTCGGCACTGGAGAGAGCAAGAGTGGTTTGTTTCTTACACCTCCAAGATATAAGAGAACGCCCAAGAAAGATACAGAAGCCAGTAAGAGATCGACGTGATTCCTTGCAAGTTCCCCAGTCGGCATCCGTGTAACTGACCAAGGACAAAGGATTGTTGGCCGGCAAGAATAAACCGAGTGAGGGAGTAGACTTGAGATAGCGAACAACATGCAAGGCGCTGTCCCAGTGAACCTGCCTAGGAGCTCCAACATATTGGCTTAGTTGTTGAGTAGAATAGGCTAAATCGGGTCGTGTCATTCCTAGATACAAGAGCTGTCCAACAAGCTTTCGGTATTGTTCGACATTTCCAAATAACGGTGATTCAGTATTTGAAAGATCAACACCAAGTGGTAATGGTGTAGAGGCTGTTCGGCAACCAAGTAGGCCAACTTGATCAACAATGTCCAAAATATACTTCCGTTGGCATATGTACAACCCGGTGTCTCCACGAGCAAATTCCATACCCAAGAAATAGCGTGCTTCCCCAAGGTCTTTGATAGTAAACTTGGAGTGTAGAAAGTTCTTGAGTGAGGTAATGGCTTCCAAATTCGAACCCACTACCAGGACATCATCTACGTAAACCAACAGAGCCATCTCATGCGATGAAGACTTACTCACAAAGAGACATGGATCATGTGGAGATTGGACCAAACCGAACTGCAACAAAGACCTAGTGAATTCAGCATTCCACTCTCGTGATGCCTGTTTCAGGCCATAAAGACTTCGCACAAGTTTGCAAACTTTACCATCTGTAGCATCCGAATAACCCTGTGGAGGATACATGTATATATCTTCAGTCAAAAAACCATGAAGGAAGGCATTATTGACATCTATTTGATGAATGAACCAACCACGAGACACAACTATGGTTAATAATATACGAACTGTAACATGTTTGGCTACGGGGGGAGAAAACTTCCTCATTGTCAAGCCCGTACCGTTGTTTAAAACCCTTGGCAACCAACCGAGCTTTAAATCTTTCTACTGATCCATCTGCATTTTATTTCACCTTATACACCCACTTCGAGTCTATAGCATGTTTTCCCTTAGGTAAATTAGTGACAATCCAAGTCCCATTGGATTTTAAAGCAGCAAGTTCATTATTCATTGCTTCTACCCACTCTATGTATTTACAGGCTTCAGCATAAGAACTAGGCTCCTTAAGTTCAGTCACATGTACCAAGTATCCCACAAAAGATGGTGTGAAAGAAGATGAGACAATGTAGGGAAAAGTACAGGGAGTGAGGGAGGATACCTCTTGTGTGGCTGTAAGAGAAAGTTGATCAAGACATGGAGCTGTAAAGTCTTTAGTCCATGCTGGAGGTTTAATAACTCTTCGGCCTCGATTTTGAGCCACACACTCTGCAGGAGGAATGAAACAAGTATTAGATGGAGCTGCAGTGGAAATTTCTGGAGATGAAGGTTTGGTAGGAGATAAGGGTTGTGGTGTAGAATCAGGATAGATGTGGACAAAAGCAGGTGATGATGGATGTGTAGGAGATGATGTATTTGTAGGTGAAGATGGAAGGAATTCATCGGGTGGCTGAGATGCAGTTGGATAGGAAAAGAATTGTGTTTCTGGTATAGGAAGAGTAGGATCAGGATGTGGAACAGTGGTGGTGTGGAATGGAAAAGAATGATGGAAGAAATGTACATCACGACTGTATATTATTTTCTCATTGTGTATATCATAAAGAATATAGCCTCTCTTACCTGCTGCTACTCCAAGTGATACACAAGTCAAACTCCTACTATCAAACTTCTGTTTTCCAGGATTAATATCTGCAACATAGCATAGACAACCAAATGGTATGAAATCATCAATCAAACAATCTTTCTTGAACAAAGAGTAAGGGCTCTTCCAATTAAGGTGTGCAGCAGGTAATCTGTTTAGTATCCAAGTGGCATGAAGTAGGGAATATGGCCAAAGTTTATGTGGGAGCTTACTCTGAAACATTAAGGCACGGGCAGTTTGTAAAAGAGTTCGGTGCTTTCTTTCTACCACCCCATTCTGTTGGGGAGTATAGCTACAAGTGGTGTGATGGATAATCCCTTGCTCTTTAAAGAGATCATGCATTTTCGTGTTTACAAACTTTGTACCATTGTCTGTCCTTACCTTCTTCACCCGTACTTCAAATTGTGTCTTCACCATCTTAAGAAATCCAGTCACTAAATCAGCCACTTGATGTTTAGAGTGAAGTAGAAAAATCAAGTACAATGGCTAGAGTCCTCCACAATGGTTAGCATATATGCTGTGTTTGTAATAGATTCAACTTTATATGGGCCCCAGAGATCCATATGAACCAGTTCAAAGGCTACAAAAAATTTGTGTCCATGAGAAGGAAATGAATCCCTACATTGCTTGGCTTTATAGCATACTTCGCAAGCAGCAATAACAGTACTTGTTTCAGCATTACATAGTTGAGTGATCCCAGGGAGATGTTTCATGGTTGTTAATGAGGCATGACCAAGAAGTACATGCCATTCCAGAGCAGATAATTTCTTAGCAGGGGTAATAGCATTCACATGCACTGATAACTGAGTCGATAACACATAAATTCTGCCAAGAATTCTCCCTAACCCTATGACATGGTCATTCCCTTTCTTTTGAATAAGACAGTGAGTTTCAGTGAAGGTACATTTGACATGCAAGTCTGATACGAGTTGTGCAATTGAAATCAGATTGTGTGTAAAGGTAGGAGCCAACAAAACCTTTGTAAGACATAGACTATCTGATAAATTCACCTGCCCTGCTGAATATATCCAGGTAGTGCCTCCGTCCGGTAGGTGAATTCGTGAGGAACATCCAAGGGCTTCACATTGTGCAAAAGTGTCTCATCACAGCAGATATGTACTCTGGCTCCAGAATCCAGAATCCACTGTTTTGGATTAACTAATTCAGATGCCCCGAAGATGTAATGGTTGTCAAAATTACTGAAGGGATCATCTGCAATGTGTTCATGAGTAAGTAAATTGACCTTCTCATCATCAACTTTGATTTTCCTTAGACATTTAGTGAATGTATCCTCAATGAACCTCTGCATATCAGGAGTAGGCTCAATTGATCTCTGTGTATCTGAAGCAGGTTCATTAGAAGACCCTGCATCATTCTGATGAACATGATAAGCATGCTCTACTTCTCTTTTCTGCTTGAACCCCTTAAACCAATCTGGATAGCCATGCAATTTAAAACATTCCTTTGCTTCATGCCCTGTACCTCCACAATGATTGCATTTCAATTTCTTTCTTTCTTCCTTACTTAACCAAGGCTTAGGTGGAGCTGCACTTGGTTTCCTTGTCCTGTTAAAACCTTGTGGCTGTCGATTGGAGGAACTGGAAGAATACATGGCCATATCAGGAGGCACAACACGTTGAGATGAAACATATTTTTGATCTTCATCTTGAAGTACCATCGAATACACTTTACTAACAGAAGGTAAGGGATCAAGCAATAAAATCTGACTCCTAACCACATCGTGCTATCATTAAGCCCCAACAAGAATTTCATCGATTTCTTCATGTCTTCTATTATACTCAGAGCACCACAAGTACAAATATGTTCAAATTGGGCAGTGATGAGACTAATTTCATCCCAAAGGGAGTTCAAGGAATTAAAATAGTGTACCGCAGATTGTGAGCCTTGCATACAATTAGCCAACTCACGCTCTAGTTGAAACAGTTTAGGGCCGCTGCATTTGTCAAACCGTAACTCAATTTCAGACCATAGTTTGGCCGCACTCTCAATGTATTGAAAACCGGTAACTAACTCCTTAGATATGGAATTAAGTATCCATGTATAAACAAGATAATCAGCTTTGACCCAATCATTGTAATGAGGCGATTGAGCAGAAGGTTCAGGAAGACTACCGTCGATGAATCGGAGTTTGTTTCTGCCGCTCAATGCGCGTTTGACATAGCGACTCTAAGTAAAGAAGTTGTTGCCCGTCAATAGAATAGGAACTATCTGCAGGGACGTATGATCATTTGGATGTATAGACAAAACATCCTGCAATCCTCGATCCTGAGGATTTCCAACCATCGATTCACGAGCACCGTGCCCAAGCGAAGAGAAAGGATTTTCGTCGGAGAGCTGATCGTGAAACGTAGATGATTCTCCTTCTTCCTCAGCAACAATTTTTCGCCAAGATTGATTACGATTTTTCTTACCCATAAAATTGAGATGATCATGGATCTAACCTGGCTATGGATACCATGTTGAAATATGTATTACTCAAGTAAACGAAGAAAGTATTTTTCAATTTAGTTGGTCAACAGTTTTGTTATTTATAAGTTTTTCTTAATTCAATTCTCATTTTGTTTTGAATTTTATGATAATAATAATAATTATTATTATTATTATTATTGCTGCTTTTATTATTATTTGCTATATATAATATGTTAATGATTTGAATAATGAATTATTAATTATTAATTTTCTTATAAATCATTAAAAATGGTTATTTAGTAATTATATAAATGCTAGTTACAATGATTTGATAATTGCGTATCTTTTAAATCCCTTTTTTAAGCTAATTATTTATTTTTTATAACTATTTTTTTTCTTGATCATTTATGAATTTTTTTGGCTTCATCTTCCTTTTTAAACTCATATTTTCTTCTTCGAATACATTCCTTCATTTTTTTAAGATCATGTTTTTTTCATTGAAGAAAAACAATATTGTTGAGGTTCAATTTACGGTTAAATGAAGCTCTTGGAATTTCGTTAAACAACAATTCAAACGATCGAAAATACAAAATACGATGGAAAACGAGACAGAAAAACAATAGAAAAAATGATGTTCTTCTTTAATGCAGAAATTTCGACAGAGAATCCAGCAGAGTAACAACGTAGTTTTTGAGTGAAGAAAAAAGAGATCCAAAATTTGATCTCTCTGCCTCCATTTATAGACAATTGTGAGGGGAAAGAATGCTTAACCTAACACTAGTTTCGAGCGGTTCGTGCTCGTCGAGAAATCCGGATCGGCTCCGGGTATTTTAGGGTCGGTTAGGGCTTCAAACGGTCTTGCGCCGCCAGACTTCTAGGGTTTCTACGGCTCGCTCCTCGACACTGACCCCTTCAGGTGCTCGACGTCGAGGAGCTTGGGTGCTTGATATCAATCTCTGGACTTAGGCATTTTCTGATCTTTTGTCACTCAAGGCGGGCCTGCTACCTTGATCTGTTTGTCTCTTGGGCCGATGTACTTAATGGGCCTAGGCTTCGTGGGCCTGGCCCCAACAATAGCCCCTTTTGATTTCTGGGTCTACTACGGATAGACACTGGAATCAAAACTTCCTGTTGGAATGCGCTACAGAGTGCAGAATTTTGATGTAGCCAAGAGACTATCCTCGGGCCTAGGAGGTGCCTCCGGAGAGAGCAGTTCCAATGGGGAGTAGCCGGGATACTACTCCAGGCAAGTACGAAGATTCCTTGGGAATACGAGCGTACGGCTAAATCGGGTGGCACCGGGGTGCCGCCTTGTGGGCCGATGCGTGGGTCCGAAGTTCACGTGGGTTAGAATCATTCCGGAGAATGTTCTCTTGCATGGAGTGGTACTCCCATGCGAGCACTCTGTATAGGCTCCACGGAGTGCTAGCAGGAGGAGTTCCGGTGGATTGTGAGGCACCTGTAGGTTTTCAGGGAAAGTCCCACGTTCTCGTTGATAGTGTCGATTGCATCAGGGTTCTTCCCACGAAATGGAGAATATAGCCTAGCGCTTATAACATATCGGGTCGAACTCGAGAAGGATCACGGGTCAGGGGCGAGCCCAGAGCGTGCTCAGTGTCGATCCATAGCCTTGGGCAGTTTTTTATTTTACCGCCCAGGCGGTGGCATGTCTGTAATTACCTCTAACTTCAGGGTTGATTTGGAGGTACCGAACTGTTTCTTTGTTTTTAAAAGTTGGAACCTCTCTCAGTCTTCTCACTTTCACCTCACCTCTGACGATTTCACTTTCTCTCTCTCCTTATGATCCATCCTCCCCGACGTGCCGCTACTGTTACGACGACTATTCCGCTGCAGCTCGTTCTTCAATCATAGTCCTTTCTCTTGAGGTAAACTTGTTTTATCTTGTTTTCCCTTCTATCAATTTCCTCTTTACTTTCGTCTATGCGTGTGTTCCATAATGCAAGTTATAGGTAGATGATTGGGATTCGTGTAGCCTAGGGTTTGATCCAGCCTAATTATGTAGACAAATGATCTTTGTTTTCTGATTTATGTGTGGTGTCAATTCATGTACTCAGTTAATGGTTGGAAGTTTGTATAGTGCAGGGCGTCATATTCTATGGTGATATTTCTGTCTGATTTGTGATTTGATTCGCCTTGGGTCTTTCGTTGTCTCCGGTCTAGCTCTGTCTTATCTTGTGTTGTTTGTGTTTGCTGTCGGCGATGCGCTCTTTGATTTTTTGATTTTGCGATTTTGAGTTAATTCGAGTACCATTCTCATTGTTGCGATTTTGAGTTAATTCGAGTATAGTCCTCATTGTTATCTTGATCTTGCGTGCGATTCATCGTTACAAAGTTTCAGTTCGTGTTTTGAATGTGTTTCTTTAATTCCTGTTCCTCGTGCTCCTTTTCAAATTGCATTGTATCGAGTCTTTCGTATACTTATCGGTGTGTAAAATTGATGTGTTAGACCGTGATTCGCAAGTTCGTGATGTCATCTCGGAATAGTTGTTTGTATGGCATACTCAGTTTAGGTGGTTGTCGTAAGGTGCAATTGTCTGCATAGTTGGAGTAGTCAAGTGTTGTTACTTCGTCTTGAGTGTGTTTTTGATCCACGAGGTCTTTTCTCTTTTGTTTTGAATGCATGTGTGTTTTTTCTCTATTTTTCTTTTGATTTGCGAGGGACCTCTGTTTTTTGCCAATCTTCGTGTTTTCATGTTTCGTGTATTTTTAGTTATTAGACAGAAAATGGCTTCGATAGACATTATCATGGAACGTTCCTCGTCTTCGGGTTTGACCAAGGCAGGGGTTAGGAATTTGCCCGAACAGGAGGCGATCTCCTTGGGTTCCAAGGGTGGACAGTTCGAACACGAGCCGGCCATCATGAACCTCGAACCCATGGAGATTTCTGATTGTAATGGGTCAGGCAACGATGTCGACGAAGAGAGTGATGACTCATTTGCGCCCATGATGATCGACACGTCCTTCGTTATGAAGGATCAAATCAACCCAAATGATCCGGTTCAGTTGGCGGAGTCCCTTGTCGATGAGGATCTGGAGACGAAGTGATCCCAAGGCGTCGCATGCCACAAGATGGTGTACACCATTCCTTCGCAGTCGGACCGATGCTTCAGGCCGCTGACCCTTATCGATGTGGCCTTCTTTCTCCCAGTCATCAAGTACGGGATCGGGGTCCCTCCTCACGCCTTTTTCGAGCCGTCCTTCAATCTTATGGACTGGCGCCTTTCCAAGTGGCACTGATTGCCTGGTGCCATATGCTCGGCACCCTGCTCGTGTTCTATGATGCAAGCCTCGGTTCACCAACTCTTCGTGAGTGGCACTACTTGTATCGGTTGAGTAAGTACAAGGCCGAGTACTATTAGTTCACGAAGAGGGATTCTTTGCCCAAACCGATTATCATGAAGTGCGTACGGAACACCCCCAGGTGGAAGAACCATTGGGTGTGGCTAAAGATGAGCCACACCGATCCGGAGTTTTTGTCCGAGGGCGGAGTCCCTATAAGTGCGAATTCTCACAAATGTGTTGCTCGGTCTATCTTTTAATCAGTCACTGACTTTTTGTTGTTTGGTTCTTTTACTGGATATAGCAGACTTCTCTCACGATCGAGGAGGGTTCACGGGTTGATATCGCCCTTTCTCGAAAGAACCAAGAATTTCCTTCAGTTTGGGGTAAACGAAGCGTGGGGTTGAGTATTGGACCAATTCTAAGGGGAAGAAGGAGCCACCAGAAGCGCGCGAGGGAGGTGAGCTCTTTGGGACCGACCGAGGAGCAGCCTCCGTTGAAAAAACATGCCTCGGACTCTCCTCGTACTTCTACAAGGTTGCACCCTTCCAGCCTGGTCGACAAGCCAGCAGGGGTATCCGCTTTGGGGCTGCCCCCACCCCTCCTGCACCTCTGACCCGTCTCTCCTCTCACCCGAAGAAAGGGGACAAGGATAATCAGAGGAACAAAAAGGTCCATGAGTCAAGCACGGATTTCAGGGCTCGCTTGAGATTGACTGAGCAGCTCAAAAAACTAGATGTGGTTCTGGTTGGCTCATGTCCGGCTGACATCTCCTCCTCCTCGTCAGCCTATGCCATCCGGGTGAAGAAGGTCCTGGATAATGACATTAAGGCCGACGATTTCCCGAGCTCTTATGCTCAAGACTCATTCCTGATGGTGAAGGAGCTCCAGAAGGTAACTTCTTGCATTAAGTTCAGGCCTTGGTGTCGAGCATTTACTCTTCAATGACTAATTTTGCTTTGTTTTGCAGACCAACCAGAAGTTTGCTATCTATATCGAGAAGTTGATCAAATTTCTCGATTTGGCGAGCGAGGGGGTCAGCCAATCGAGAAAGGAGCTCGCCACCGAGCGCGAGAACAGGGTGGAGTTGGCAGAAAAGCTCACTCAAGTCTCCGGGGAGCTGAAGGATGCTCGGCTTGATTCGCAGGCATGGTGCACTAAGTATGAGGAGCTCAAGATGGAAAGAACCGAGCTGTCTAGGCGATGTAAGATCCTTGACGAGGAGCTCCAGTCTCATTATTGGTTTCATGAATCATATATCTTAGATCTCTCACAGTCCTGCGCACTAAAGTAGCTTTATAAAAAATAACATTGCATATTATTTTCACAAGTTTGGTGGTCTTATTAATCACTCTATAACCCTTGTGAGAAGGATGTCCATATCCTAAGAACACTTCTTCATTAGCCTTGGGGAGAGAAAGTACTTAACTTCGACCTCTCATTGTTATGGATATAACATGGCGAACCAAAAATACGAAGATGAGCTAATGAAGGCTTACGGCCATGATAGATCTCGTAGGGAGTCTTGTTGAATCGTAAGTTCAAGCCACTTCTATTCTGCGTATAACAAGCAGTCATTACGGCTTCTCCCCAATATCTCTGACCAAGATCAGTATCAGCAAGCATTGTTCGTATAGCCTACTTTAGAATTTTGCTCCTCCGTTCTACTAAGCCATTTTGCTGAGGTGTTCTTGCGGTGGACCTTTCATGTCCTATCCCAACATCGGTGCCGAAATCCATTAAAGCTCCGTTACAAAATTTGGTGCCATTGTCTGATCTTATCCTCTTCACCGTGACCTCTTTGTCATTTTGTACTCGAAGTATCATCTCCGGTAGGATTATCTTGATTGCATCCTTGCTCTTGAGCAGTCTCACCTACATGTATCTTTAGAAGTCATCAATAACAACCAAGGTATAGTTTTTGTTACCCACTGTGGGTGGAGTCACCGGACCGAATAGATCCATGTGTAGCAGCTTAAGGATTTTGTTGGATGTGGCCTTTTGTAGATTAGATCTGAAGGACGCCCTGTCTTGTTTGCCTTGTTGACAAGATCTGTACACTCCTTCCTTCTTGAAGGTCTCTTTAGGAAATCTTGTGACAATGACATTTCTAGTTATATAATTAATAGTTTTGAAGTTTAAGTGCGTTAGCATTTTGTGCCATAGCCAGTTGGTCTCTTCCTCGTTGAATGCAATGAAGCATGAAGCTTGCTGGCCACTTTTCCAATCTACAACGTAGAGTCCTCCTTTTCTGATTCCTAAAAGCTTTATCTCTCCAGTGGTCTTGTCAGCTATCTCGCATCCTGTATCAAAGAAGGAAACAATGTATCCATTCTCACTTAGCTCATTGATGCTCAGTATGTTGTGCTTGAAACTGTCGACGAGGGCCACATTGATAATGCACATTCCATTTTGTTCGATGCACCCTCTTCCAATTACTATAGCCTTTGAGTTGTCGCCGAAGGAAACTGAAGGTCCTCTGATGTTCTGAAAATCTGTTGATATGTCTTCGTCTCCAATCATGTGACCTGAGTATCCACTGTCCCGGATCCATTCTTTTAGTTTCTTTGAAGTTCTTATCGCTGAACCCCGTTCATGCAAAATAAAGAGATCACTTTTTAGGTACCCGATCAACTGCGGGTCCTGCAGGATTAATTTTCTGGATTATCCTCTTAGGAATCCTGACTTTCGTGATCTTGACAGTTTTCTTGTCATCACGTATTACTACATTTCCCTTCCTATTGGTGTATTGCGTTGAATTAGTGTGGCAATGTGTAGTGGTGTGTTGAGCCTTCATAGTCTTTTGAAAATGAAATGGTTTAGACTCTGGCCTCAAGTAAGTGTTCCTCCTACGTGGAGTGTATGCTAACTTTCTTGCAATCTCAGTAGATTGCTTAGCCTTGCTAGGATGTGTATGAACCTTCCTAGCAGATGGATTAGTCTGGTAGGTTACATACTTTGACTTTGCTGACTTCCTCTCAGCAGTCACTTTGCTTAGTCTATGCTGATTGGTCAGCAGGGGATTCTTAGCTTGCAACCATTCTTTCTGAACAACTGTTGCTGATCTATTATTGTCCCCTTTGTCTTTCCTAGCAGTCTGCTGAACCCTCCCGATTGTTGGGACAAAGATTATTTTCTTTGATTTGTGGGAATCAGCATTGCTGGATTCACCTTTCTCAAAACCGATTCCAGCAAAATCATTTGTGCTCCTTTGAACACTTAAAATTTCGTCTAAATCTCTTTTTCTTTTTGAAAATCTACATTGACAAGATTTTTGCAAAAAGTTTTTAGGTTTTAAAATTTTATTCTCCTGTTTTAAATTATTAAAATTTTCACTAAGTGATGAGAATTCAGCTTTAAGTTTTAACAGTTCCTCGTCTGCTGACCTAGATTTTTCAATCTCACTGGTCAAAATGGAAAGCTTAGATTTCAGCGAGGAATTTTCTTTTACTAAAACGTCTTTCAATGCATGAAATTTTAAAATTCCTTTAAAAGAAATTCTATAGTTATATCTCCTGACTCTGAAAAATACGAATCAACAGTATCATGCAAATTTTCTGAAGTAGAAGCAGCAGACATAGTGGAAACTGTTACCTGATTTCTCGTGACAGCTGATAAGTTCATTATTTCACTCACTTATCTATATTATTTTCCTACTATTTTATGTATATTTATTGATTTTATATATATAATTTATGCATGAATCAATATTAGGTGGTATTAGGCGTATTTTGGTATCTGTGCAGGTTTTTAAGCCTAAACTCACGAGAAAACCGTTCTGAAAGCAGTGACATGTAAGAGTAGCAGTGAAGAGTTTTTCCACAAGAGGAATTCGGACTATTGGCGCATGGCAATGGATGATGCTTTGAGTTAGCTCTCCAACGCAACTGGAATCGGGTCAATTGGAGTTCGGAGGAGGAAGTTATGGCCAAAACTGTGAGACCGCACGACAGACGCCAATCAGCATCGATCGACGCCGACCAGGAAGCCACATCGATCGACGTGAATCAGCCACGATCGACGCAAGCGAGTCTGTTGGAGCGGAAATCTGATAAAAATTGGATTTATTCATATCTTTAGCCCTAGATTTGATATGATACACCTCCACCTCTATATATAACCTTGTAAAATCAAATTTTAAGCATCCCTCATTCCAGATTTCAGATTTTTAGAGATTCCAAGAGTTTTTAGGTTTATGTTTGAAGACATATTTTTGTGGGAAGACATTCAGACCCAAGTTTTTATGCAATTCAGGTTTTATCTTTCTATGATGAATATTACTCTGAATATGTGTAACTAATCTCTTCCTCAGATTCTAGGGTTTCGAATTATCAATGTATACATGTTTGATTAATTGAATTATTTTCCCTTTCCCTTTGTAGTTTGTGAAATCTGTGCTTATTCATAATCTTGATTTGCTGGCCACATCTTAGGATTATCTAGTTGATAACTTGAGACGTAACTGTGATAGTTTTCAATGGAAAGAGATTTTCACAATATAATTTGATTTCTTGTCGTAACTGAAGAAGATCGATTGTAGGGATAAATCTGTAGATCTTTGGAGTTAGTTAATTTATCTTGAGACCGAGCGGAGATAGGTAATTAACTAATCTACTTTATGAATTGTCAAACAAAGAAGTTCATAATATTTTTCTGATGTTTCACTACGAAGAGGAATTAAAATTGGGAATTAATCAATTCATTCATCCATGTCATACTTGATAGGTAGATATCCCTGGAATCTGTGCTCCTCTTATTTGAATCCAAACGCTTTTTAATTTCCTGTTTAATTTTCATTAGCAAGTATTGCAATTTTCAAAACAACCAAAACTTTTTAATTGATTTTCCTGACCAGTATTTTGAGAACTTATGATTTAGTACTTAAGGTTTTTCGTTGCTTCATTCCCCTGGATCGATAACTTTAGGGTTTACAAATTTATTTGCCACTATTTCTATAATTAATCTGTAGAAATTACAGTGATCAACAGCTAGGGCTGATACTGCTATTAACTCTTCATCTGCATCTTCATTAGCCATATATATCATGAGAAAATCCTCTTCATCTTCTGAAGAATAGTTGTCGTCATCGTGATCTGGGATGTCCGTTATCTCTGTCCTGGTCAGTATAGCTTTGGCAACGACCTTTGATGCACGCTTCTCAAATAACTTTCTCAACTGCTCCCTTTCTTCTGGATCTATTTGAGGACACTCAAACTTCAGATGGTCAGTGAGTTGCATTCATAGCATGTTCTTGGTGTCTTCTTTGCTGTTCGGTCGTCAGCTGACTGACTCAGCTGTGGTTCCTCCTTTCTGCCTTTAGCCTTCAGCAGTAGTTTCTGCAGTCTCTTCATGTGCTCTTCCAGCTCGCTGATGGAACACTCCGTTTCTTTAAGTTGAGATCCACATGTTGATGATGTCTCCTTAGCTGGGCTGGATTGAGCTGGACGATCTGAGTGGAATGGCCTCTTGGTTTTCCACTTCTGTGCATCTCTCTTCATGAAGTATGCTGCATCTTCTGGATGTTCTTCTATGGATATTGCAGCTCGTACGGCTTTGTTCTTGTTGATCTGCGTGATGTCCCATTCGTGTGCTTGAAGTTGGGCGAATACATCTTTGCACTCATGGTTGATAGATCTTTCTCCTTGAGGCTTGTCACCTTGACAAACCAGTTTTTTTTTTGCATCTTCGATAATATTTTGGAGTTCATGTTGGGAAGTTGGTAGGTTCTTCCCAACTCCTTCAACTCTGCGATGATGTAGATGAATCTTGCTTCTATATATTTTATCGTCTCTCCTGGACGCATCTGGAACGAATTGTATTTATCCACGCACTGTAGGAGCTTGTTCCTCTTCATTTGAGTCGTTTCTTGACTTAAGGTTCCAAGAAAATCCCACATTTCTTTGGCATTCTTGTACTCCAGAGCTTCGGTTATCAAAGGTTCTGATAAGGAATTTAATATTAAATTCATATACACGTTATCCAATTGAGCATGAACTCGATCTTCTAGAATCCACTCCTCGTATGGTTTGTCAACCATCTCTAGTTCATTTATATTGTCGCCAAGTCTGACATTCACCTTCTTGATCTTCATGGGTCCTTGTTCGATCATTTGCCCCATCTCGGGATGTATGTTCTTTAATGTGATTAGCGACCTTTTTTTCCCGATGTTGTAAGATTGTGGAGAGATTCTTCCCAACTTCGGGTTGTTTTCCATTTTCTTTAACCTGAGCTTATCGAAGAAAACACAAGAAATATGCAAGGAAAATGGATCTGGTCCTAAGCGACACAGAAGCAGCTAGTTTGTAAAGACCAACCACTTTGATACCACTTGTTGGTCCCCGATCAGAGTATCTATAGTTGTAGCGGAATATTAATAATATCTTGCACTTAACTTGATGAGGTCACGACTTAGCAAGTGTTTCTCAAATGTGTTTAAGCTCGAAAATTCATTATGTTTACTTAAGGTTATACTACAATACTTGGTGTGTTGAGTTTCAAGATAAACAATAAGTAACGAAATGAAAGCAGTAAATGAACACGAGATTTATTGTGGTTCAAACAACTGTTCTACATCCATGATACGTGCGTAAAATGACCCATATTTCGATGTGTGTGCATGCTTGTTTGTGGCTATTTTACTTCCGTATCATATGTTTTGTCGTATTTTGGTTGTGTTTTGGTGTTTTGAATGTTGTAGGATAGGTTTTGGGCATAAACGAGCATTTTTGGTGGAGTTTTGGAGGGAAATCGCACGTGTTTGGAGTTTGGAGGCGTCGACCGGCCGAGCAGAGCAGGACCGGCCGAGCCAAGCTGGACAGAGAGCTCGACCGGCCGAGCGGAGCAGGACCGGCCAAGCCAAGGCTGGACAGAGGGCTCGACCGGCAGAGCCAAATTGGACCGGCCGAGCCAGGCCAATAGATAGGTGGCTCGGTCGAGCCACTTCGACCGGGCGAGCCTGGGTGGTTTTTCCAGCATTTTTGGCGGTTTCCAACTTCGACCGAGCGATCTGAGGCCCTGTTTGCTTGTCTATAAAAGGGGGAAATTCATTGATGTTAAGAACTTTTGGTCAGATTCTAAATAACCGCTCTTAGAATTCTCTCTATATCCTTCCTCAACCACTTCCATCCACATTCAAGGGTGATCTAGGCCACATTCCCCCAAATTTGGTGAAGATCAAGGAAGATCAAGAGGTAGATTGAGTCCAAGGAAAGCAATTGAGGAAGATCAACGCTAGACCTATCAATTTTGTAATGGATTCTATTACTTTCTCTATTGTATTGTACGGAATTGAAGGTATGAGGAACTAATTTCTATTGTGAATGTTGATTGGATGGATAATGTGTTGAGATGAGATTGGTTGATGATTGTTTACTTTCCTTTGAGAGCTTGAATTGCACTAGATCTTGTTCTTTATCTCTTAGGTGTAGGTAATAGCCAACCTAGGGGGTATTTGACGTGAACGTTGCAACCAACACGCGGGCGGAATCGTCGTGAATAGTGTAGATTCATACGATTTTAGTTTCAATCCATGTGCGGTGCTAGGTCGTAGGGCAATAATTGACGATCTATTTGGAGTGGTCTAGGGCTTAATAACGTGACTGTTTGCAAGTCTTAGTATCATCAACCGTTAGCTCGCCGTGACAAGGGGTTAACGAGTGTAGGGTCGATTGCTCAATCTCCTAGGAATTAAAATTGGTTTACATCACGATTCGATCGAATTTGCACACATTTGATGTTCATTCAACATTCACTCTTATCTCATTGTTATACTTGGTACTTTTTCTACCTACCTTGGTGAAATTTATTGTTGTCAAGTCTTTAGTTTGATAATTGATTAATGATTTTTGATGTGTTGCTATTGCTTAGGATAGATTACTATTTTGCCAAGTTGATAGAAATCATTCAACGACTTATTTTTGCCTAGTTATAAGACTTTGCCATAGTATCTCGGTATTCTAGCGGGCGAAGGGAAGAAGGACCTGGATTTGACAAATTTTATTCTTGTGTAGCTAGGAGTTTAATGTTGATTGAACTTTTAGCCGCATCAGTCCACTCTTTAGTCATCCTGACTGAAAATTCACTATGATTGATTACAAGGTCAGGCTTGATCTCTAACATTGAGCATCTCCTTCTTCTGATCAGCGCACACCTTCAAGCACTTCAGTCTTCAATCTGCACCTTGAAACTCCTTAGAGTGAGGACAAACCTTCCTTCTCCTCGGACGTCGACTTTAGGAGTTTTATAGTTCTTCCCAGAACCTTTCATTTGTTTGCCATAGCCCGTGATAATCACGCTTGCAGAGCAAGGTGACTGCTAGATTTGTTCTAGGATAGAAAGAATCCCAAAGTAAACTTAAGAACAAACTTCAAAGGTCTCGAGCTTTAAATTTAAAAGATTATGCGAAGCCTCGAACAAATGTATGCTCGGATGTGAGTTCGCATGAGTTCGAGAGTATTTTGATCTTTTTAGCTTCTCTGTTGTAGATTTTGCAAACCTCTCAAGCTCTTTGTATTGTCACCTATTTATAGGTATAGATTCAAATGACTATTTGAATCTTATCCATTAGACACAGGGTGTCTGCTCACCAATCTCAGTTTGCCCTTTTTCTACGAATGTACACAAACTCTTCAGGTCTCCTTCGTCTATGATTGGCGTTCTTCTTATCTTAGCCGTCTTTGTCAGAATGGATCTTTGAGTTTAAATCTAGAAACTTTCCAATTATCTGTTGATTATCCTTCTCTCTGATTTGTCGGGTTTTCTTGTGATTTGGATCCTTTTGTTTCACGACATCAAGTTGAATGTTGATTGTGTTGGTAATTCGGGTACTTTGTAGGAAATTCCCGATGTGAAATATTTAATTTTTTCTACGCGAAGAGTAGATGATCGTGGTATATTTATTTTCTCAAATCCGAATTCTGGTGAGTGAGAAATGAGTCAACAAAGTGACATGGTTGGTGGGATTATTACATAAGAGAGTTATGTAATAAATGAAGTATCCCACATTGATTAACTAAACTAATTGATCTATGTTTAAATACATTAATGGCTGAGGTGTGTAATAACCAGGTGTGCAGTGTATGTGGCACCCGGTGGCTCGCCTCGTGTGTCGCCGCTTGCCTCGCCCCACCCCACCCCGCCCTGCCTCGGCCTACGGCCTCAGTGAGGCTGTTGGCCGAGCTCCGAGCCCCAAGCCTCGACCCCAGCTTAGGCTCTGCTCGATCTAGGTTCTTGGCAATTGGTCTTTGGGTGGGCTTTGGGCTCTTGGGTCCTTGGCTTGGCTTGGTTTGGCTTGGTACATGCCTATAAATAGGAATGCACATAGCTTTTCCTCCTCCCCTGTCGATCCGACATCAAACAAGCTTAGGGACGATCGCGGAAGCTTTCCGATTGTGGTGCTGCCTCAAAAAGGACAAAGCCGTTTTACCTTTGGGGACGATTGCCGGTTAACGAGCACTACGTTGGCGAATTCATCTTGCGGGAAGAGGGCTTCCTCGACTCGACTGATTTCATTCTTTTATTTCATATTCTTTCTTTAATATTATTATTTTTATTTGTTCTCGTACTATCAGTACTTGCAGTACTACTTGTAAAAACTTGATGTACTAGACATAATTTCTTGCAGTGTTTTCAGTCTTGTAACGCATATCTTATATCCAACAGATTGATGACAGTTGGTAGTCTGCTAATATCTCAGCAGTCCTGCTGAGATTCAAATAGCTTGTTTTTACTCCTTCAGCATTCCTTTATGCGCTTCCAACATTATTTGTGTGTTTGCTAGCCTTTCAAGGTTTGCTAGCGTCTTTAACAATCTCCATACTTGCTGACTCCTTCAGCATTCTTCGATTCTTTCTTCTAGTTCTATTACAACTCGAATAATTGAATCCTATACATGAATTTTACAATTTGATACGATTCTAAGTTGCTAGAAATTAGATTGACTAAGCTTTGATGCACAAAAACCAAAATACATATAATTAAGATCAAGGGGTTACAATATTCCGAACAATTACCCTAAATCACACAGGCGGGATGCTGCGGAACTGCGGTGAGATGTTGGGATTTTGCAGTAGTGACCACGTATTGGCGAATCTACATGGAGCCCCCTAGCCCGAAACATTTTGCATTTTTATAATGTCGTGATCCAGTATTTTATGGAATAACCCCCTCGTAAAGAAGAAAAATGATGAAAATAAGATAAAATATTATATAAAATGATTGAACTTAAGGTAGAGACAAAAAAATTAGCCCCCCTTACGAAATTTTTTCTGGATCCGCCACTGAGACCACGTGCAGCGGCAGAGGCTTGGCGGCAGCTGAATGGTGTGCAGGAAGACACTTTCGTCTCAGGCGGTGGTGTTGTATATTATGTTCGTACTGAACCCTTGCTGCAGATCTCGCCTACAAATCTATTAGTTCTACTCATATAAAACGTGCAGCGGCAGAGGCTTGGCGGCAACTGAATGGTGTGCAGGAAGACACTTTCGTCTCAGGCGGTGGTGTTGTATATTATGTTCGTACTGAACCCTTGCTGCAGATCTCGCCTACAAATCTATTAGTTCTACTCATATAAAGGATTGGATTTTTTTCCTAAATTATTTATGCGTTAATGGCAAAATTTAACACAAGTTTTCACTGTTTTTTTAATTATAACATACTATTCAAATCATTGCAATTATAACATAAAGAAAATGCAATTCACAATTATTTTTATCGGAAATGATAAATTAAAATTATAAATAAAAATCAAAATTATTATTTTTTGTTTACATTTATTTTAATCTTAAATATTTTTAATGGATATATTTTGTTATTAGTCATAGTTGATACTATTTTTTAATATATTTTTAAGGATTATAAGTTATAATATTTATTGATGCATGCTTTAAAAAAGAACTGATATTACACGTTAAAAAAGAACATATATATTATGTATATATGTTTTTAGAAAAAGGATTATAAGTTATAAGATCTATCCACCATAAAAATAAAAAAAATTATATTATCCACATTGCAGTACACTTCAAATCTAATCAGCATTTGATTTATATTACATATAAATCAAGTTAAAATTCAAAAGCTTTTTTTAAAACAGCAAATGAATGAAAAGAGAAGATACAACATTTAAAATACTATAGGAAAAATATAATTAAAAAATTTAATACTCTTTATAATTAAAATTAAAACCGCTCATTAAAGATTACTTAAATCTAGAATAAATATAAACAAACAATCACAATTTATGTTTTAACGAATAATTTTTAATTGACTGTTTTTAGAGCAAATAAATTTGTATGCGTTATAATTGCAACAAATCTAAGTTTTGTATAATATTTACAAAGATTTAAAAATATATCATAATTGCAAAAACAATTAAAAGTTGTGTCAAAATTTGCAATTAACTTTTTTTTTAATTATTCAGGAAGAACGATGGTGTTGCTGGTTTCTTATTAAATACTTGTCTTCAATTGTTCATGGGCTTTTTTAACTTAATGGCTTGGATTGTTGTTGGATTTTCTAATTGTTGGACTTGGCTTTTTTTTTTTTTTTTCCTTGATGGCTTATAACTATTAACTACTGCTGGATTTCTTTTAAATTGTTGGGCTGAAAGTAAAAGAATTCCAATGTACTTAGCTAAAGCAAATTTCAGTTCAACTTCTGGTTATTTTGCAGTGCAGGTGCAGCGCCTTCCTTCTCTGCGGCCATTTATCGAACATGTTGTAGGCGGAATAAAATTCTTAATTTTGAAACTGTCCATATTCCCTGAGTTTCTAACCTTCCAAGATGATAACATAAGTCACTTTCCTTTCCATGAGAATGGAATCATTTTGAAAATTATTAATGGCTGAAGCATGTTGAAGCGCATCAGCGGCAAAAGAAAGATTGTGTCAATAATTTTTATTTCCTTGAACGATATCGATCCAGCAATATTCGCAAGGGAAACTTCAACTGCTAGTCAATTATAACAATTTGGTTGCTTTTAAAATTATGGTTTTTCTGAACAACAAATTTCCAATTAACAATTCCTAGAGTGTAGCTCAAAGACTATCGATCCATTTCTCATATCTTCAAGGACATTGTCGATGTATGAAGAATTCCCCGAACTTATGCAGCCAAAAATGAAACGCTTGTGCGGCATCGGCAGAGTTTCAAACTTCCAAGAAAAGATTTTTGTTCGCTACATTGATCTTAATAAAAGAAGATTTCTACCTCTACCAACAACAGAAACAGTCATAATTAGGGGTGGTAATTCGTATGGATCGAATTCTTATTGTGTCAATCTGTTATCAATTCGATTCATTAAAGCCTAATTCTTATCCGATTCGTTAAGACAAATTAAAATTCGTATTCGTATCTGATCCTTTAAGCTCAAATCCGTATTCGCACGAATTTGATCTGCATCCATTAAGGATCTGTATCCAATCTATATCCATTAAGAATTCGATAACTATCCAATCCAAATGATCCGATCCGATAAGGATCCAATTTAATTGATATGATATCTGTTTCAATACACACAATTATAATTCAATAAAGAATTCCATAAGATACAAAATATTCATATTTTGTTTATATTTTGTTTTGAATAAATAAATAAAATTACAGTTTAATTTGAAATTAAAATTCTTAATCAAGCATCCTAAAATACATAATAATTGAGCATAGATAAATTCTAAATTCAAATATTAATTGTCAAATTTTCTCATTCTCAAATACTAACAATCCTCCACCTTATTTACCAACACTTCACTTACAAATTTAAGGGAGAAAAAATATTAATTAAAACTTTAAATTTTATAACAATAAAATAAATTCTATTAATTATCTTTTATCTATCAAGTAAAATTGTAAGAATAGTGATAATGGATGAACATTCAAACGAATCTAAAATATTTTCATCAATATTTTAGTTCAAGATCTTACAAGCTAGTTCAACAGTTAATACAACTTAATTGAAAATTTGAAGTTGAGAACAAAAATAAACATAAAAAAGAAAACTATTAAATTTTGTTAGTATGAAGAAAATAAATATTGAAATATGTAATGAATAAATAAGCAACTGAATTTCTTTTTAGTGGTGAATGGAAAAAAAAGGATTGAGATATTGTAAAACTAAGATATTTGAGTTTTTGAAAGAACTTTAAGTCTAAACTAATATATAAGAATAAAATTATTAATTATTATATTTAAATAAATATTTAAGAATAATTTTTTTTTATTAATTTATTAATGGATATCCGTATTCGATCCGTTTAATGGATTATCCAATCCAATCCAAATCCGATTTAAATTTTCTGTATCCTTATCGTGTCGATCTATTAAAAATCTATATCCTATAAGCCTAAATCCATATACATTTTTATCGTGCAGATTCATGTCAGATTATTGTGTCGGATCAAGAATTTTCACCCATAGTCATAATCCAAATTCTTCTATAAAGAATAACTTCAACCTTAACTAATAAGATCTTATAAAGAGAATATTCACCGTTTTCATAAGAATATTTTGTCTTCGGTGAAAATAGTTCCAATATCCATGAAGTACTAAAATTTACTGTGCGAATAAGAAAAATTGTGCTCCTAATTTTTTAAAATTAAAAATATTAATATTAATAAAATATACTCTCTCCGTCCCACTTCAATTGTCCACCTTTTCTTTTTTGTCCGTCCTATTTAATTGTTCACTTACTTAAAATGGAAAAAAAATACCCACTCACTAATAAAATACTAATTTCCTCTATCTCTACTCGCATTGGTTATTGTGCCAAAAGCAAAGTGGACAATTCATGTGGGACGGAGGGAGTAATATTTAATATTATATCAAAGCAATTTCATTTAATATTTATTGTGATATTGTCAATCGCAAATAATATTTCAAATAACTTAAATTTCGAAAAATTTTCTCAGCTTATGCAACACCATGTATTGTCAATAAATTGTATTAAACTGCTCAATCTCTATAAGTTAATATATCTAAAATGATATTTTTCTATTTTATGTAAAATATATACTTCTTCCGTCCCGGTTGATTACTCCCCTTGAGATTTGACACAATAACCAATGCGAGTAGAGATAGAGAAAATGAGTATTTTATCAGTGAGTGGAGATTAACTTTCCATTTTAAGTAAAGAAACAATTAAATGGGACGGACGAAAAAGGAAAAATGGACTAATGAAATGAGACAGAGGAAGTATATTGCATGGAGTTTAGTTCTTAAAACAACGGTTAAAAATTAAATAAACTAACTAAAAAAATTTGAACAAAATAACCGGCAATGAAAGCAGTCAACTAAAAAAAAAATCTAAAACTATGCAATTTTAAAAGGGCTAATTGCAATTTAATTCCCAACGTTTGCTCATTTTTGCAAAAATAACCTAACATTTACATAATTGCAAATTAATTCCTAACGTTTGTCTATTTTTGCAATTTAATTCCTAACATTTCAAAACATGCAATTCAATTCCTATCCTTACTCCGTTTTTGTAATTTAATTCCCAACATTACAAATTTACATTTTAATTCATAGAATTTATTAAATTACATTTTTAAATACTAAAAATTATCTATTTTTTAATTTTAATTAAAAAATAACCAAGCACCTTACATACATTCCTAATATATTTTCTTAATTTCTTGAAAAAATTATTAGTTCTTAAAATTTGTTCAATTTTAAATCTAATTTCTAATTAATGTTTATTTTTTATAATTCAACTCATAAATATTAAAAATCTAAATATAAAATTATTAATATTAGTTTTTTCAAAAAAAAACGAGCATCCATTATTTTTCATAAATAGATTAATGTTGGAATTAAATCAAAAAAATTGAAACATTAACTTATAATGTAATTTTATATAAAAATGAACAGAATTTATGAAATCTTTTTTTTTCTGCAAAAATAAAAATAAAAATTAGGAGTTAAAATATAATTTTATAAATGTTAGGTTATTTTTTAATTAAATTGCAAAATGGATAAACTTTAGTTTTTAAAATATAATTTAATATAAATTAGAGAATAAAACACAACTTTTAAAATATGGTGAATTAAAATGCATACCTTGTATATGTTAGGCGTTAAATTGCTAAAATGAACAAACATTAGGAATTAAATTGCCTGTTTGGAATGTTAGGAATTAATTTGCAAAAATAGACAAACGTTAGGAATTAAACTGTAATTATGTAAACGTTAGGTTATTTTTGCAAAAATGAGCAAACGTTGGGAATTAAATTGCAATTAACCCATTTTAAAATATGGTGAAATACATCAAATATAAATGTATATATATCCAAAAAGAAAAAAGTATAATTATCTTACGGTTAGAATCCTTCAATGATAAAAGAAATAAATTACTCCCTCCGTCCCATAACATTAGTCCTGTTTTCCTTTTTCGTCTGTCCCAAACATTAGTCTTGCTTTCCTAAAATGGAAAATTAATACACAATCATTAATAAAATACTAATTTCCTCTATCTCACTCGCATTGGTATCTGTGCCGGAATGAAACAAGACTAATGATCCGGGACGGAGGTAGTATTAATTTATAAAAAAAGCCAAGTAATAACATGTAAAGACACAAATTTTTTAAAGGAATGAAATTTTTATGTTCAATTATATGAAGATAACTATAAATATTTGTTTTTATTAGGAATAGATATGTACATATTGGATGTAGTTGAATAAATAAATCTTAATATTTATCTAATATTTTTTTATTTCTTATTGCACTAAATATCTCTGTTAAGATAAATATAAATTATAGTTTTTTGTTAATTTTTTAGTTAGGTTAAAAACTAAGTTTTTGTTTCTTCAGTTTTTGTAAACTAAACAAACAAAAAGAGGATGACGAATGTAGACTTGGAGCTTTTTTCGCTTCATCTATTCAGATTCTGGCACAAGCCTCCAAGATAATCCCAAAATTTCCTATGCAGTTGGAGTGGCCAGAATATCGAAGAGTCATTGGCTGTTTACACTATCTTCTTCACACGAGGCCAAATCTTTCCTATGCAATTAGGGTTTCCAGCAAATTATGGAGAAACCTACGGAGATGCATCACAAGGCAGTGAAGCAGGTGCTATGATACATTCGAAGCACTATGCACTTCGGACTAGTGTTTCGAAGAGGAGAGGAAGATGATGAAGAGATAGTGGGTTATTCTGACAATGTTCTTGTAGGTGAGACGAGATTCGTTGGGGCAGATCGAGTGAAGAATGCAAGGTTACAAACATTGAAGAGTGAGTTCGATTCGATGTATATGAAGGACAATGAGTCGCTCGATGAATATGCAGGTCGACTCACTACAATGTTTGTGGCATACTCAAGCCTTGGAGTAACCCTCACTGACTCGACGCTAGCAAAAAAAATGTTCGACATAGTACCAGAAAGCTTCATCAGTGTGGCGACTAGCATTGAACAGTTCTTCAATCTCAAAGATCTCACCTTCAAAAATGCGGTTTGGGAGGCTCAAAGCTTTTTGAGGAGCGCACACTCAAGAAGATTGCGGACATAGGGAGGAAAGAAGATCACTTCTTCTCACTCAAGTGAAGTGGGAAGCACGATCCAAAAAATACGGCAGGGAGTCAACATATTCTCAATCGAAAACGGTTCCCACATAAGGTGGTAGAGATAAAACTTGAGACAGGTCGAGGGAAAGGTGGTCGAGAAACTTCTCAAGATAAAATTCACATCCGGTGTTACAGTTGCAACAAGATAGGACACTACTCGACACAATATTGAGCAGCAAGGAAGAACGAGGAAACTCATTTTGCCCACGCAGATAATATTGAGCCAACTCTACTTATGGCATTTTTAGAAGAGAACCAAAAGCAGCTCGAGAAACGTGATGATGTTTGGTTTCTAGGTAATGGAGCGAGTAATCACATGACTAGTGATAAAGGGAAGTTCTTCGAGCTAGACGAAGGAGTTAACATAATTGTCTGTTTTGAAGATGGTGGTCAGTCCTGTGAAATGTAGGCTACTCATGAACAAGGAGGAATTCGAACTTCCCCATTCGAGAGTGTCTCAACAGGGGAGCAGAGTGCTACAGAAGTATTTTAGCAAACTACTTTGAATACTCCGCAGATCGAAACGGTTGTTGAAAGAGTATATCAAAGTAATGGTCTACCTACTCCATGGTCAGGTGGACATGTTTGGAGTAATAATTGACCAGTTTGATACAGGGACATGACACATATAATGGCAGAAGTTTCTCGAGTCGATCTCAGTGAGAACTTTGAGGAAGAGTTATTAGTAGAGGCAGAGGAGCCGTCTTGCTATAATGAGGCAGTCGGACATCGAGAATGGGAAGATGCAATGGAAAAAGAAATCAAAGATATTGAGAAGAACGACACTTGGTCGCTCGTACCACTACCTGTCGGACACAAAGCGATTGGGTTGAAATGGGTACTCAAGCTAAAAAATGAACTCACGTGGAGAATTAATCCAGCATAAGGCTCTCTTGTTAGCGAAGGCTACGTTGAACGACAAGACATTAACTTCAATGAACTTTTAGCACCAGTTGCTCGAATGGACATAATTTGATTCATTGTTGCCTTGGTGGCTAATCGAGGATGGCAAGTAAACCATGGGGAGCTCGAAGAGGAGGTGTACATGACTCAACTAGAGGGATTCAATGTCACAGAGAAGGAGCACATGGTGTTGAAGTTAAAGAAGACATTGTATGGCCTTCTTGAAGCACCTCGAGCTTGGAATCTAAATCTCGATCGAAGTCTAAAATAGATAGGTTTCACAAGATGTACACTAGAGCAAGCAGTGTACATGTGAGATAACACTGACTCGAGATTGATAGTTAGTGTTTATGTGGATGATTTGATTGTGACAGGTGAAGATCCGAAGGTAGTCATAATCTTTAAGAAGTAGATGATAGGGGAGTTCGAGATGAGTGCTATCGTACTACCTAGGGATTGAGGTAACTTAGTTCGAGGGAGGTATTTCGATCAAGAATGTACTGACCCAGTTCGGGATACTTGATTGTAACTCTACCAGAGTACCAATGGAGCCGAGGGCTCAACTCCACAAAGATCTCGAAGGACAGCTAGCCAATGAGATAGAATATGGAAGAGTCATCAGTTGTCTGCGCTATGTTCTTTACACGAGGCCAAATCTTTCCTATGTTGTTGAGTTGCCAGCAGATTTATGGAGACACCTAAAGAGATGCATCACAAGGCAGTGAAGCAGGTGCTACGATACCTTCGAGGCACTATGCACTTCAGACTAATGTTTCAAAAAGGAGAAGGAGGTGATGAAGAGATAGTGAGTTATTCTAATAGTGATCTTGCAGGTGACCTAGATGATCGGAAAAACACAGGAGGCATGACATTCTACATCAATGATTGTCTTGTCTCGTGGAACTCGCAGAAGCAGATGACAATTGCACTTTCGACGTGCGAAGCAGAGTTCATGGTAGCAACATGTCAAGTGTTCTGGTTGAAAGCACTGTTGTTCGAACATACTAGTTTGAGATCGAAGACAGTGAAGCTATTCATCGACAACAAATCTACATTGACACTAATGAAGAATCCAATTTTCCATGGTCAAAGTAAGCACATCAACACAAAGTATCACTTCATTCGAGAATGTATCAAAGCAGGTCAGATCGAGGTGGAGTTTGTTCGAACTGATGAGCAAAAGGCCAACGCACTGAGAAAAGCCTTACCAGCACCGACGTTGGCAGTGATGCAACATTTTCTCTGAGTTAGAGACCTCGAACCACTCAATGAATAAGGGGGAGAATGTTGAATATTTACTACTTTATTTTAGAAGATTTGATTTCCTTATCTAATTTTGATAGGGATTTAATCAAATTACGAAGATATAGATATATCATAAATTATCTTATTTTCCAAATTTATCTATCCTAGTTTTCTTGTAAATAGGGGTAGTAGTTTTCATTATTTTGAGTAATTTAATTCAATTTTTCATAGAGTTTTGTAACAGTTGTTTACAAGATTTTAAAATCTGAAATTCCTCCATATTTTCTTCTCTTCTTTCTTCGTGTTTTTCATCGATAGTTTATGATTTTTGAGTCAAGAGGGCCAACATAAACTGCTTAACAATCAAGATAAAGTCTCAACTCATATGTAAACCATGATTGTGATGGAACACGCCGGTGAAGGCAGTTCGTCCTCAGGATCGATGTTGGATACTAAACGTACACATACATGATTTAATAAGATTAAATCGAGAAGATCAGTTATAACCTTAACAGATCTACAGATCTGGAGATTGATTCCACTGGAGATCTTTTAGCCTGTGTCCCGCGAACCACGATCAGATGTCGGGTGGACAACAATCCTCTGAATCGTTAGATGCCAACCAAAACTAGATCTTTAATGTTTGAGATAACTAAACCTAGCCATCGTTCAACACATGAACTTATGGAAATGAAAATTAGGTTTTTCTCTCAACCATAAGATCCTATTTATAGGCATATTCTAGGGTTTCAAGTTGGGCCAGGACAGGGATCTCTAGAAGGTATATAATTGGGCCTCCCATAAGTCCAAACACATATATTCAACCCAGAATATAATTTGAACTTATAACATTAATCCATTCCACTAGAGAATTAATGTTGCAACTGCTATCCTATCCCGATGTGAATCAGGGCTTCTATTTGACTTAATTAATTCCCTGTGTTTAAGATAATGCACATCCATTATTTAATTAAAAGCTCTGACAGTATTAATTAATTAATATCTTAATTCCTTAAGTTGTACCCGCCCAACATTATTATCGTATCGGAATAAATTCCACCTACAAGGTTTTATACGATAAAACTTATGAGCTCCTTGAGGGGATGTCATCAACCTGGATGTCCAGGACACGGTGCCCTAATGTGACTATCTAAATACATACAAATAATTTTGTTACCCAAGATACGGAGCATATTGAATAATCCTTTTGATTTTCACCCATGATAAGTCAAAGTAACAAACAATCATTTGCATAAATCTAAATATCACATCTAGGGTTAAGAATAACAAAGTCGCCGAGACCTTGGTTCTTCATAAAGTCAGAACAAAAGAACACGTCTCATCGCGATCCATTCAATACAACACCACGCACTAGTATAAACTAATAACCAAGACTAGCTATCTGATGTTTATACTACAACCTCAAACGATAGTTTATTCAAAACTATCTCAGTTGTGAATACGTTTTATATCTTATAAGAAACCCAACAATGCGATCTTCAGTGGGACGACACACCCACCACATGTCTACAATATAAGATAAATGGATATACATGCAATCATGAGATTGCAACAATGTGATAACATTTGTTTCAGTTATTTACAGGAGATTAATACATGAAAAAACTCACTTAAAAGTTTGCTTTATAGTATACTCCAACAATCTACCACTTATACTAAAGCTAAACTTTTAGTATACACCACGTCATTACAAATCTCCCACTTAGACTTAAAGTGTAGCTACAATGTATCGTCAACCAAGACCCTCTACGTGTTTTCCGAAGATCTAAGTTTCCAAAGTCTTCGTGAAAAGATCAATCAGGTTACACAACGACAAAACTTTTCAACAGCCACATCACCCCGCTTTACGATCTCTCGTAAAATATGGTACCGTCTCTCTATGTGGTAACTTGCCACATGGGCTTTAGGTTCTTTCGAGTTTGTTACTGCACCAGTGTTGTCACAACAAATCGTGATACACTCAAGTATACTCGTAACCACCCCCAAGTCCAACAAGAAGCTTCAAAGCCAGACAACCACGTAATATGGCTTCGCCTCCCAAGGTAAACACATAACCCGAGGTTAACTTTCTCATATCTCGATTAGCTTAAAATCTGAATCTGAATAACCCAAAGGGGTTAGACTATCTGATAGGTAAACTAACATATAATCTCGAGTTATCTTCAGATACTTGAGAACATATTTTACCGCAGTCTAGTGCCCCAGACCCAGGTTAGATTGATATCTTGCTACCATGCCAATTGCACAGTAGATATCATGTCTAGTACAGAACATAGCATACATAAAGCTTCCTACAGTCGAATCATAAGGAACCTTAGCTATCTCCTCCATCTCGTCTGGCATTTTAGGACACATGTCCTTAGACAAAGGAACTCCATGTCACAAAAGGCAGAAATCCCTTCTTAGAGTTTTGTATGCTAAACAGGGCAATAACAGTGTTCATGTAAGAAGCTTGGTATAAATTCAACATTCTCTTATTTTGATCGTGAATGATCTTAATACCAAGAATGTACATAGAATTTCCAAGATCCTTCATCAGTTACTGTTTCGACAGCCACACCTATACGTCCGACAATACCCTCAAGTTGTTGCCAATAAGAAGATATCATCTACGTACAGTACTAAGAATACCACCACGTTTCCATTGCTCATTTTGTACACACAACTTTCATCTTGACATTTTTCAAATCTAAGGATTTGATTACCTCGTCAAAATGAATGTTCCAAGATCTAGAAGTTTTTACCGCATATAAATATCTTCATCTAGATTTCCATTAAGGAAAACTATCATAACATCCATTTTCCAAACCTCAAAGTCCATGTAATTTGCTATGGATAAGAGATTGCAGATCGACTTCAACATGGATACAGGTGAGAAATTATCATCACTGATTCTCTCTATTTAAGTGAATCCCTTCGCCACAAACCATGCTTTAAAGGCGATGACCTTTCGACCAGATCCTCTCTTACACCTATACACCCACTAACACCCAATGGTTATATTGCCTTTAGGAAGGTCAGAAGGTCGTACCCATCCATAGAGTCTATAGATTCAATCTCAGAATCCATAGACTTATGCCATGATATCGCATCTACGTCTTGGACTGCCTCTTTGTAAGTTCAGGGATCGTTCGCTTCATGTTCACCAATGTGGACCAAGTCCAAAGACTCTCCCACACCCATGAAACAATTAGATTGAACAACTCTCCCACTACAACAAAGCAGTACCTGTGTAGGTACACTAGAGTCAACACGTTGTGCAGTCTCTTGTGGTATAACACTTAGTACACTCGGTGTACCATTGTCTCCTCTCTACTCATTAAGAATGATATTACTCTTGGATTTATGCTCACTTATATAGTCTTCCTCCAAGAATCAGGCATTGGTATTAGCCACCACCCTCTAATTCTTTAGGACTATAAAAGTAACCGCCTTTCGTACCCTTAGGATATCCTATATACAGCCGTACTTCCGTTCTAGGTGCCAACTTATCAATTTCCTTATCCAACACATAGGCAACCCCAAACCAGAATATGGTTTTAAACTAGACTTTCGCCCAGTCCACAATTCTATTGGAGTCTTTATAATCGATTTAGAAGGTACTAAGTTCAGAAGGTACGCCGCTGTTCCCAAGGCATGGCCCCAAAATGAAAGTAGGCAAAGTGGCATAACTCATCATCGACCTCACCATCTCCAAAAAGAATTATGTTTCTTCTCTCTTCTACGCCAACTTGTTGCAGAAAAATAGGCGTAGACAGTTGAGATGTAATCTCGTTAACCAATAAATATTGCCTAAATTCCGCACCGAGGCATTAGAAACTATAATCAAATCGGAGTGACTTGATACTTTTACCTTTTTGATTCACCACTCCAGTCTTAAGTTCTTTGAACTTATCAAATCATTCAGACATGTGGCGTATCAAGTAAATGTATTCAAACCTTGAGTAATCATTCGTGAAAGTCACGAAATACTCAAGACCACCTCTTGCTTGAATATACATACAAATCAGATTGAATCATTTTCAACATATCATTGGCTTTAAACTCCTAGCCTTAAAAAGGCCTCAATGTCATGTTACCCTCCAATCAGGATTCGCAGACTGAGGATGGTTCAACTTGGAGAGATTCCAATGATCCACGACTTATCAGTCTTTGGATCCTAGTCAGATTAGCATGACCCGGTCTTAGATGCCAACTATATTTTTAGTTCAACATAGAAGAAACTATTCTTTTAGATGATGAATATGCATGAGTTTCAGTTGCAGAACGATATACACAAGTAATAATATATTAGGAGTCTTCCAACATGTCAGAACAGATAAAAGAGTTATTTCTCATAATAACATCATTGTTATTAAAAAATAACTGAATATCCATCCAAAAACAATTTTCGAAGCTGAAAATAAATTCTTTCGAAAACTAGGCACGTTTAAAACGTCCTTTAAAACTACAACACAATCCAAAAAAGATTAAGTGCATATCTCCCACTGCAACAACCACCACTCTAACAACATTTACCAAGCTTACAGTAATTTCACCTTCATTAGTTGTCTTGTCTGCATAAACCATGCAGAGAAAAACAAACATAATAGTGACACCAATATTTACTATCTAAGAGATAGTAGAATAAGCCACAAAACATGTTTCAACAACTAAAACAGAAGATGTTGGGATTTTATACTGAAAGCATATATGATTAAGTGTTTTGTACACTGGTCTTCATATATGTTGCCGCAACAATATTCGCTGTCTGATAGAACAAACATACAACGAACCATAATATCCTATTATCTCGCCTATAGGGATGATCATATGGTGTGTAGGAGATCACAGAGGATCATATGAATCGTTTGACCTAGCGAGATATAAACAGTATCACAGCTGAGACAGTCCCTGGATAGGCTGTCGGTCTAAGCTGCGGCACATCGGTTCATAA
>JAPKLW010001034.1:55308-111109 GCA_026898455.1 Plectranthus barbatus | reverse complement strand
TTCGTTAGGGTTTGGACTCAATCAATATAACGAGATCTTTTATTCGCAGATGTCAGACAGACGAATACATCTCACTGCGGTCCATCAATACGCCACCTCTGCGTACCAGCATATCAAGTAACCAAGACAGACTACTTATTCTGATAATGCCGTAGCCATCCGGACAGACGTATCCTCATACGCTGTCTCAGCTGTGATCAGGTTTATGTCTCACTAGGTCAAGTGATCATACTGTCTTCTGCAATCTACAACACGCCGTATGATCGTCCCTATCGGTGAGACAAGAGGATACCATTGTTCATACATGTAAGATTGTTAACAGATAGGAGAAATAAACCGTTGTATACTCATTGTAATAAAATCTTTCAGTATACAAAACCCATCACTTACATGTACTCATATATCTGCATCTTGGGTGATGGCAGTTTGTGTGGGGTTTCCTTAGGATGGATTTAGATAATCATATCCGTTAAGGATGGTGACATTCCCTGGGAAGCTCACGAGGTTCGTTATGCTAAGTCCTGCGGGCTGAATCATTGATTCAAGCATAAGCGATAAGGGTTGAGTGGTACTACTCAGGAATAATAAGAGATTAATTAATTAAAGCTAATTGTCATACGTTGAATTAATTAATGAATTTCTGAAACCTTAAATATGGGGATTAACCCAGTCAATGCAACCCGTTCCTAATAACGTGGTAATAAAGGGGTAGGTCAACATTAATTCTCTGGTGGCATGAATTAACTTTACAGTAGTCCAGTGCGCCTGTCCAGGGTTAGACTGATATCTCGCTACCATGCCAACGGCATAACAGATATCTGGCCTGGTACACAGCATCGCATACATGAGGCTACCCACAGCCGAAGCATATGGTACAAGACTCATCTCGTCTTTCTCCCGCTGTGTCTGAGGACACTGCCCACCAGAAAGACGAACGCCATGTCTGAAAGGTAGCAAGCCTTTGTTGGCGAGTTGCATGCTGAACCGGGCTATCACAGTATCCACATAGGATGCCTGAGATAAGCTCAACATTCTTCTCTTACGATCTCGTAAGACCTTAATCCCAAGAATGTAGCCAGCTTCTCCCAGATCCTTCATTTGGAACTGTTCGGATAACCAAACTTTGATTTCGGACATCACTCCCTCGTTGTTTCCAAATAGGAGTATGTCATCAACGTATAGTGCAAGGAAGACCACGCTCCCACTGACACAAAGTCGGTAAACACAACTTTCGTTTTCCAACTGTGCAAATCCATAGGATTTAATCACATCGTTGAAACGTTAGTTCCACGACCTTGAAGCTTGCTTAAGTCCATACAAGGACTTCCTAAGCTTCCAGACAAGATGTTCTTCGCCCTTGCTTATGTAACCCTCCGGTTGCTGCATGTAGATGTCCCTACATTCTTCAAGGTAACCGTTTAGAAAAGCGGTTTTGACACCCATCTGCCAGATCTCGAGGTCCATATGCGAAGCTATGGCAAGGAGTATCCGGATGGATTTGAGCATGGCTACGGGTGAAAAGGTTTCGTCATAGTCAATGCCCTCTTTCTGACTATAACCCTTTGCCACCAGCCTGGCCTTAAAGGCCGTGATCTTTCCATCCGCCCCTTTCTTTCTTTTGTATACCCATTTGCACCCTATGGCCCTAAAGACATCCGGCAAATCAGTTTTCTGGTATACATCTATAGCAGTTATGGATTCAATTTCAGAATCCATGGTGACACGCCATTTGGCAACATCCTTGTCCTGCACTGCCCCTTCGTAAGTCAGTGGGTCAGAGTCCTCATGTCCGTCTTTCGGGCTCAAGTCCGAAGACTCACCCACGAACATGTACCTTTCCGGCTGGAAAATAACTCTCCCACTACGACGAGGCATCGGTGCCGTGTCAGTAGTAGGTGCAGTGACTTGTGGTCCTGCACCTTGCACTGAAGAACGTGTCTGTGGTGCTGTACCTCTCACAGGAGCACCCACATCTAGACGTTCCCCTTCCCTTGGAATTGCATCCTGGTTCTCAATTTTTTGAAGAACGATATCACTCCTTGACTTGTGATTACTCACATACTCGTCCTCCAAGAATCTAGCGTTGGTGCTAACAACGACTCGTTGACTCTTAGGACAGTAAAAGTAACCACCTTTCGTTTGCCTGGGATACCCTATGAACAACATTACTTTTGACCTGCTTTCTAACTTATCAGGTTCCTTCGACAGTACGTGTGCCAGACAGCCCCATACTCTAAACTTGCACAAACTAGGTTTGCGACCAAGGAAGAGCTCAGAAGGCGTCTTAGGAACTGATTTAGAAGGCACCACATTAAGCACGTAAGCTGTTATTTCCAATGCGTAGCCCCAAAACGAAATTGGTAAGTTTGCATAACTCATCATTGATCTTACTAATTCTAGAAGAGCCCTATTTCTTCTTTCAGCTACACCGTTTTGCTGGGGAGTACCCGGTGCAGTCCACTGGGATGTAATCCCATTTTCTGACAAATATTGCAGGAACTCATTACCGAGGTATTCGCCACCGCGGTCAGATCGCAGCGACTTAATAGTTTTCCCGACCTTCTTTTCTACTTCAGCCTTGAACTCTTTGAATTTCTCAAAGCATTCAGACTTGTAGCGAAGCAGGTAAACGTATCCGTACCTTGAGTAGTCGTCAATGAAAGTGACAAAGTACTCGTACCCTCCACGAGCCTGCATGGACATCGGTCTACATAAGTCAGAATGGATCAATTCCAACACTTCCTCTGCTCGAGACTGACTAGCCTTGAAAGGCCTAGTTGACATCTTGCCCTCGATGCAGGATTCGCAGACTTGATAAGGTACAGCCCGGACTAGGTCCAATGTACCGTCATCTGCAAGTCTTTGAATCCGCTTCAAGCTGATGTGACCCAGTCTCAAGTGCCAGAGATATGTAAGATCCTCATCAGAAGAAGTAAGTTTTCTCTTCCTTTGATTATCAATTACGGATGAATTACATGCAATACTTGCGGAAGACTTATGATTACAGTTAACAACATAGAGAGAATTATTCAGCATCCCACGACAGATAACACCGTTATTACCAATGAAAGAAACACCACTATCAAAAATAACTGAATATCCATCAACATAAAGTTTGGAAACTGAAATAAAGTTTCGCCGAAAATCCGGCACGTACAAAACATCTCTCAATGTTAAAACCGAATCATCAAAGTACAAGGTGAAATCTCCAATGGCAGCTGCACTCACTTGTGCTGCGTTCCCCATTGAGATGGTAACCTCGTCATTCTTCAGCACCCTCCTAGGTGTGAACCCCTGCAAAATGTAACAAACATGATCAGTAGGTCCAGTATCCACTACCCACGAATGAGTAGAAACCGATGCTAAACATGTTTCCGTTACAAATGCAAATGACGTACCTTGTCCCTTGCTTCCGCATGCCTTCTCACTTGAAATGACACCAACGCTCTTCATTTCATTTCACCTCCTCTCACGTGATCTGCGATCAATCATATTCTTGCACACAGTATGAACCACATCTTTCAATGTGCCCAGGCTGTGCTCAAGATCTGATAACTCAGACTACCATGAAGGTACAAAGGACTATCCTGCTATGAGATCAGTAAGCAACTCCTTGAAAGAGTACTCACTTCTCTTAGCTACATCCCTCTTAAAGTCATAGAATGAAATTGGTAAGGAGTTCAGGATTATATCGATCTTAGCCCAATCACTGATACATCCACCTCCACGTGTGAATCGTTTCATGGTGTTATTCATGATCATCACATGCAGTGTCACCGAACTGCCATCAACCATTCTCTTACAGACAAGGTCTCTAACGAGATCATAGTTGATAGTTCGTTCCACTTCGCCATACGTAGCCACTAAGTCCATCCAGATAGTAACAGAGCTACAATAGCCCATGTACTTGAGCTTAAGTTCTCTAGACAGGTTATCTGAGATTAACTTGTAAGTAAAATCCTCAGATGCCACCCAACTGTCATAGAACTCCTTCTCACGTCTAGACACTTTATGGTAACGTTGGGCAAGTGGCATCATAGTAAGAACAAACATGTGTTGCTTAGTCAGGAGAATATACTCAATGCAATATCTCCACTCATGGAAGTTCGGACCAGTTAGAGGATTGAGAGCAAGTATATGATCGACAATAGACATAGACATAGCTGAAACAATAAAGAATCTTAAATAAGAACATACATGTTGAATTTCGAAAACAAATGCATTGAAAACCTTTTAATAAATCAAATACAAATGTTTTCCACTAATTGCCCAAGAGTTCCCACCACAAGCTACTCGTAGACGTTTACGATGTCACCCTCAACCAGAACTGCGGGTTTTAAGCCCCAATCCATTTAATTTCACTACCATGTCAGGATGCTTTTGACACTAGAAATTAATAATTAGTGAAAACCTTAGACCAAGCCATCTCTCAAGAACAGGGATGCAATTCTTGCATTATATTCTAAGATGCTTCTAAGCAATTAACCACAAATTTAACTCCGGCCAAAAGAGATAGTTTAGCATGGCACGTAACCATACCGCACAACCCTTAAAGCTTTTGTTATCTATAATTTAAATCAATCCTAGAATACTTGTGAAAGAGGTCTACGCAAGCTACACTCGTAGACGTTTACGCAAAGCCCTCCCACTATTCACATGATTTAAATTGTTTGTCTGGAAATCCCAACAACCGTACCCATGCACCTCCGGGAACTAGCAAGCTACACTCGTAGACGTTTACTAGAACGAGAGATACACTTACAGCCTAGGACCACTTTGTGGAGGTCTATTGATTTTAATTAAAAAATATGCTTAGTATTTTTTTCTTTTAAAAGGTTTCTTTATGCGCACACATAATTTCTTTGTCATTATATTTTCCAAATTTTTGCATGTAATTAAACACGCCCAAAAATTCCGAAAATATAATCCAACAAAAGAAATTAATCACATAAGCATGCTTGAAAAGCTGTAAATAATAAAAGCGATAAATCATGCTTTTCCTATTATCTACACATGCTTAATTGCGCACATAAATAAATCACATATCATACGAGGACAATTAAGGCAAACAAAAATTCCTCGTGGCCCCACAAAATAGAAAATAATATCTATCTATTACAAATTTGAATTTTGAATTAATTTGGATAAATCCAAATCTTTTCAAATCTTCCAAATCTTCAAGGGCCTTCAAATCTGGATACACCAAATCTTCTGGATTTTTAGGCATTTGCGATCTGATGATTCGCCCTAACCCTAATGCAAACCCTAGGGTTTACACAGGATTGCACAAGCCACCGCGACGGGACAGCAGCAGCCGACGACAGCCGAAGCCACCGCCAACCGCCGACCGCCGTCGCCGCCAGGCCGGCCACCGCCCAGTGCCGCGCGCTGCTCCCGTGCTGCGCCCGCGGCCGTGCACCCTCGCCGTGCCTCGCGCGCGCAGGTCGCGCGTGCCCGCGTCGTGCCTCGCACGCGCGCCCTGCGTGCCGCGACGCCGTCACCCGCCATCGTGCTCCGTCGGCCCTGCGTCGGCTCCGTCTTCGTTCTTCGTCCTCGACTTTTCCAATTACATAAATTTGAAAATTACAAAATCTATTCTATTACAATTTTCAAATCTACACTAAGCACGGATTTTCTCGTGATTTTACAAAACAATTCAGCCCTACACGGATAAACCACCGCGGGCTGAATCAACGGGTTGCCACGAGGAACAAAAACCAAACATCCACAAAACAATAAATTCATACATGCATATTGAATTTAATTATGAACAACAGAGCCATAAAAAAGAAAACTGGCTCTGATACCAATTGTAGGGTTTTTCCATGAACTGAATCACCAAAACCAAACTGAACCGGATCGATTTATGGATATTGCTCATAATAAAAATTCTCAAAACCCTAGCATGCTCATATGAATTTAACAAAAAGATTTGTGGATTTAGGGTTTACCGTAACTCCGTCGAGTCTGAACCGATCTTTCGCGTTTGAATTCCAAATCTCAATTCAACAACGCGATCCGGTTTAATCTGCGGAAACAGAAATTAGAGATCTAATTTCTAGATTAAAATCGAAAAAAGAAAGAGAAGGAAGAAAGAAAATCTGTTCTCCAGATTAGATCTTCATGGCTATGTCCCAATGCTGTTCAGATCTAGTACTGGTGAGGACTCCGTAGATCTGTAATCTGAGCAGGACCAGAATCGAAATTCTCCTCCTTTGAACTCCCAAAAACAGCGCCCCTCTGTCTCTCTAGGTTTAGTGTGTTTCAACTGTCATACAACTTATGAGAGAGAGCTGTCTATTTATAGACCTAGGGTTGGAAACCCTAATGGGCCATTTTGGGCTCAATTCAGCATATTTAACTGGGCCAGTCCTGGG
The DNA here is from genome assembly GCA_026898455.1 of Plectranthus barbatus. Taxonomy (NCBI): domain Eukaryota; kingdom Viridiplantae; phylum Streptophyta; class Magnoliopsida; order Lamiales; family Lamiaceae; genus Plectranthus; species Plectranthus barbatus. Next base: position 104,732 of record JAPKLW010001034.1, on the reverse strand, counting down.
ACCTAATGCAAATAATAAAGTGGGCCTATAATTAATTAATTCTCATGTCCACAACCCAGGACACAATTAATTAATTAATATTAATTCTTTTTCACCACAGAATTAATACTGACCTACCCCTTTATTACCACGTTATGAGAACGGGCTGCATTAATTGAGAATCCCCATATTTAAGGTTACCGGACATCCATTAATTAATCGGAGCCTCTGACAAGCTCTAACTACAATTAATTAATATCTTATAATTCCTGAGTAGTACCACTCAAACCTTATCACTCGTGCCTGAACTTAATCAGTCTGCAAGACTTTGGCACGATGAATGTTATTGAGCTCCTCAGGGAATGTCCCCATCCTATTACTCGGATATGGTTACCTAAGTCCAGTCTCAGGCGGTACTACACGAACTGCTGTTACCCAAGATGCAGATATACGAGCACGTTACTTAGGCTCTCCACCATGGCAAGTCAAAGCAACAGTCAACCCGTGCAAACCCCTGAACCTTCGTTAGGGTTTGGACTCAATCAATATAACGAGATCTTTTATTCGCTGATGTCAGACAGACGAATATATCTCACTGCGGTCCATCAATAAGCCACCTCTGCGTACCAGCATGTCAAGTAACCAAGACAGACTACTTATTCTGACTATGCCGCAGCCATCCGGACAGACGTATCCTCATACGCTGTCTCGGCTGTGATCAGGTTTATGTCTCACTAGGTCAAGTGATCATACTGTCTTCTGCAATCTACAACACGCCGTATGATCGTCCCTATCGGTGAGACAAGAGGATACCATTGTTCATACATGTAAGATTGTTAACGGATAGGAGAAATAAACCGATGTATACTCATTGTAATAAAATCTTTCAGTATACAAAACCCATCACTTACATGTACTCATATATTTGCATCTTGGGTGATGGCAGTTTGTGTGGGGTTTCCTTAGGTTGGATTTAGATAATCATATCTGTTAAGGATGGTGAGATTCCCTGGGAAGCTCACGAGGTTCGTTATGCTAAGTCCTGCGGGCTGAATCATTGATTCAAGCATAAGCGATAAGGGTTGAGTGGTACTACTCAGAAATAATAAGAGATTAATTAATTACAGGTAATTGTAATACGCTGAATTAATTAATGAATTTCTGAAACCTTAAATATGGGGATTAACCCAGTCAATGCAACCCATTCCTAATAACGTGGTAATAAAGGGGTAGGTCAACATTAATTCTCTGGTGGCATGAATTAATGTTTATAAATTAATTATGTTCTGGGTTGAACATGGAATTAATTAATAGGAGGCCCACTTTATTATTTGCATTTGATCCCTGGTCTGGCCCAACATTGCTCAGAACCCATTAGAGTTTATTAAACCCTAATAGCCCATTCTCCAGATTTGTATAAATAGATAAATCTCTCTTTTTCCCACATATGTTTTTGAAGTTTCAAATCAGAAACCTTAGAGAGATTGAGAGAGAGTGGGCGGCTGTAGATCCGGTAGCGTATCCTCACCAGATTTCCGGATCGAGCAAGGGAACAGATCAGAAGATCAGATCTGTAGGAACACCATCAACAATCTACCGCCGTATTCAATCCGCAGGAGTTGAGGTATTCCAAGAATCCACCTATTGGTATTAATTTTGTAGGAGCATGCTTAGGTTCGTCTGATTTATTTAATTTATATTTATTTTCGATATCCTAAGAACGATCCTTAGCAAGTTAAAATGGCAATTCACGTTGTCTATTGTAGACTCGAATCCTACAATTACTAGAAGGCTCACTTTTTTTCCAAAAGTCTTTTCTTTCTTGAAATTTTCAAGACATTTGAATTGGTGGTTTTTTCATCCTACTTGTAGCCATGTTCAGTTCCATGACATGAGCTCTAGTAGTCAATTCTTCAAATGTTCTCAGTTGAGTTCCTTTCAATATTGAATGCCCTACTCCATGCCTTGGACGCACATTTTAATTGTTGAAGCTTCAGACAAACGATCTCGACAATTGATGCATTGATTTCTCCACCAATTGATGTACTTGGTCACATGCTCTTCTTTCCATTGGTGATCGTTTGTGAGCTCCTCTATACTTACTACCCTCCTTGTGCTATAAAATTGGTGGAGAAACTCGTACTCTGATTGCCCCTAGCTATCAATTGAGTTTAACTCCAAGCCAAAGCCTCAAGTTATCATTTTGATATATGTGAAGCCTCATTTATCATTCTTCTAATTGGAATATCTCCAGCTTTTATTCTGATAGCTCTGGTTTCTAACTGATTGCTTAGTAAATTGGTTGTGAGAGCTTACAGACTGCACAACTCTTGGTCTTCCCTTATGTTAAACTTTAGGTTTGTTAGAAGTTGCCCTTGAATTATTTTTTCTACAAACGACAGTTTTGTCTCTCAAAACTTTTGCGCTTTTAAAAGAAGAAATAATTTGTTTTTGCTCAAGGTTTTCTCTCTTTAAGGCATCATACCCAATTGTAAAACTCTCAAAATTTGTTTTTACAGTTGAGTTCTATAAGTTAAGTTTTTCAAAATTCCCATTTAAGACATTGAGCGTTGCTTAACTTCCCAGTCAATTTTCAGACTTCATACATTTTTAGATGAGATGATTTTTGCAAAGTGCAAATGTATAAGAAATCTTTTTGAAAGAGATTTAAGGAATAAATCTTCTGAATCAGAGTGACATGATTAAGAGTCATCAAATGCATGCTCTAAAGAATGCATAAGAAAGTCGGTTACCTTAGTTCCTATTGAGGTAAGCACTAGTTGCTGCTTAGATATTTCAGTTTAAATGTCGGCAACAAGGGTTAGCTTGACTCCTCTCTCAAAATTGGCTTCCTTATATCTAGACAACTTATTTTAGCTCAATTTCCATAGTTGTGTTGCTCTCTTCAGCTTCTCGTTACACATCTTTCTCTTTCTTAGTGAAAGGCCTTGCTTGCACACTCAATAAATGGATTTGGTTTTTAGTGATTCAAAACAGTCAATCTATAAGACCAACCACTCTGATATCACTTGTTGGTTCTAGATCAGAGTTAATACGAGTGCAGAAGCGTGTGAGTGCAATGATCCCAACTTAGGTTCTTAGCTGACTAAGGAAGATTCAGCTGGCGGCTTGTGAAAGCTTATTAACCAAACAGGTTTAAAGTCTCAAAGTCTAGTTATACTCCAACAATTGAATGATATTGATTACTATTTTAAAATATATACAATGAATACATAATTAATTCTATTTAGCCAGTTCTACACAACTGATAATTGAATGATAATTTTTATCAATGATAAAAACTATACATCATTCCTAACATTTTGTTAAGTGTCGAGATTTTAAAAAATTTACATGTGATTATCACATTTACATTTATTGATAATTCAATACAGATTAACTTTATTATTGACAGAGAAGTTTTTCGTATCAAAACTAAATTTCGGGATACAATAGCGTAAATGAAGATTTTTGAAACAAATTAAATTAAATTTTTTTCTAATACAAAATTTAATATCATTAATTAAAAATCTTGTCATAGTTGTGCCATAATATATTCGGGAACATAAATTAATCATTTTCTCACAAAAGGTGTGTCGTCACGATGACTTCAACTGCACGTAAGCTTAAACTAATGCATATTATATTCAATAAAGTTTTCCCAAATTATTTCCAGAAAATCATGTTTATATTAAAAAATGTGGAGCTCAACACATTTTTTTCATTATAGAAAATTATAAATTTTGTTTTCTTTAATTAATCTCTTCATCGTTTGACTCGATGCTTCAGCCGTATTTCGCCATCATTTTCACACATATTGATATTATTAAACCACCAAAAAAATATTCTTTAACTTGATTTCCAAATCAAGTAATCATGCATTAATTAACAATCGATAGTGATGTCTCAACGTATAATAAATACTTAATCTATTATATAAGTCACACTTCTCTATTATATTATATCAAAACCTATTATAAATTTTAATTCTTTCCGTCACTTTCTTGGGATTTACAAGTGGTACTATTCATACAATGTAATGTTGAATAAAAATTCGTAATCTTATTATGATATAACGAGCTGTAAATAATAGATGTGGGCATCCATATATATATATATGTTCGACGGCTTCACAAATAATTTATTGAGTACGTGGTTGTAAATGTAATGATACAATAATATGATGGGTGACAATCTATAAACCAGTAATATTACTTGTTAAATTCCAAGTGAGTGACGGAGTTTGAATTCTCCCAACCCCAATTTATGAAATTGATCTTATCGTGAGACGGTATTATATTATGCTAAAATAATTAATTTTAGGCAAAAATTTGCGTTAGGCACGCCTAAACGAATTAGGCAGATTTTATCCATACTCAAATGGGTTCACCCATCAAAATAGGATTTATTAATTCCCAATTAGGGTATATTAGATAAGTTTAGCTTGGGTTAATGGATAAAACTCGCCTAAATCGTTTAGGCGTGCCTAACCTGAGACCTTCCCTTAATCTTAATGCTACAAGAGCGGCAATCTCCGATTCGATACGATAATCTTACACGAACTTAACGCGATATAAATGGGTTGAGTCAAGCTATTTGGGCTCATGTCAGTTTGGTAAAACCTACGAAACTCAATTAAAAATCGTGTCGGGCTGAGGTCAGTTTCTGATTGACCCGCGAAACCCATATGACTCGCCAATGAAATTAGTCAATTAATTAATATGAAGATTTGAATAGAGAAAACCTAAAAGCCTAAAAATAAACCTTAATATATGTTATAAACTTTGTTATGTTGGCTTGTTGCTTGGAAATATGAATTGTACGAATTTTAAGACTTTAAGTATTGATTGTATTTGTGATTTCGTGTTAAATAGTCATTTTCGTGTTAAATATTTAGTGTTTATTAAGATTAAAGCTTTCACCATAATTAAGCAGGTCATTTCTGGTTGACCAGAAAATAAACAGGTCGTGTTCGAATTAGCTTTTTGATTTGAAAAAAAATAAATGGGTCGGTTCGGGTTGTAAAACTACCTCTTATAACAGCAACCACATCAACCACCCAACCATCGAACCACTTCAATATTTAATTAATTTCTCTCTCTTCCACATCAATAATATCATTTCAAGCAAATCACAATAATCTTACATATCTTATCATAACCACCCAATCATTCAACCACAATATATATAAATCTTATTTTCAAAGATTACTTATTATAATTAAAATAAATATATATATAAATTACTAGTTATAATTAAAATAATAAAAAATTGATATAGATTGTGCTTTCGATTATGATTGATTGTTTTTCATAAATAGTGGATATCAAATTGACATATATTGTGCTCTTGATGGGCGGTGGAGATTAATTATTTTTTACAAATGATCAATATAATAAAGATGGATTAACAACACAGAAGATAGATTAACCTTATTGGCAAGACAAACTCTCATATGTGACGGTCTCACTATTTTTATTGTGAGACGAATCTAATGATGTATTTTAATTCATTGAAATGATGTATTTTTTATTTGCAAATGATGTATTTCTTTGTTTAAACTAATATATTTTTTTACAGTTAAAAAAATAATATATTAATAAATAAAATAATGTATTTATCTTATTGAAATAATGTATTAAGGTCCGTCTCATTGAAATGATGTATTAATGTCCGTCTCACAATAAAAAATGATAATACCGTCACTCAAGAGACCAACTCTATTGGCAAAATGGTTAACATTACAAGAAGAATGGAATTATGTTAATTGCTTTTGTAATGAACAATATATGTTAATTTCATGTAATTCGTTATAAAGATTAAAATTACAGGTTATAATTAAAGGTAAAAACTTGCGTTAGGCAGACCTAAAAGGTTTAGGCGGGTTTTATCCTACCCAAATGGGTTCACCCATCCCAAATAGGGTATATTATATGGATTTGGGCTTGGGTTAATGGATAAAACCCGCCTAAAGATTGGGTTAATGGATAAAACCCGCCTAAATCGTTTAGGCCTGCCTAACCCAAGACCTTCCCATAATTAAATTGTAAGGCGATTATATAAAATTAAATCACATTGATTAAATAAAATAAATACATTGATTAGCATACACAAATATTGCAAAAATTAATTGACATAGATTGTGATTTTGACATATGAATGAGATTTATTAATTTTTTATGAATGATATAGATAATTACAATATGCAATAGTGTATAAGTTAATTTCAAAATAAAAAATTATATATATCAAAATTAATTTTTATTTGTAGATAATGAAAATTTAGATATTTTGATAAGATTTTTATTTTATAATTAATTAGATATATAAATTTTTATAGTATTTAAATAAAATTAGTTAACCAATTAAATATAGATACTTATTTGCATTTCATTGCTCAAACAATAAAAAATTTAAATAAGAAAATTTAGTGGGGTTGGGTTTGCATATCAAGACAATGGAGGTCGGTTGCTTTTGTATTATTTCAACATTTTTTTTTAGTTTTCCTACATCGCCGTCGATTTTAGATGGAAGGTGGCCATTAAAAGTAGTCTAATATGCTAATATAAAGTCCGCCGCCAACTCGAACTCAACTTAATTATCATTTCTACCAAATAGTTAGAAGGCTCTATTAACTTATATAGCTATTAAAAATTTAAATATAGGATTTTCAGTCGATATGAAACATCATATAAATTACATCGTTGTACAAGATATGTAGTATTCTATTTAGGGAAGGTCTTGGGTTAGGCTGGCCTAAACGATTTAGGTGGGTTTTATCCATTAACCCAAACTCAAGCCCAAACCCATATAATATACCCTAATTGGGATTAATAGACCCTATTTAGGATGAGTCAATCCATTTGGGTAGGATAAAATCCGCCTAAACCGTTTAGGCCTGCCTAACGCAAGTTTTTGTCTTCTATTTAAGTATAATTATAAATAATTAACCTACTTGATTGTGTGTGAGTTTCAATTTGAAAAGGACTGAGACTTAGTCTTTAGGGGTAGCTTAAGACATAAGATTAGCATAATTCACGAGTTATTACTAAAAAATTAAATTTGACATCTTGATACTATTTTATGGCACTGCAGTTGTTGAAATGAAAGAAGAAATTCTGCTGTCTAGTGATGTATGCACATATATGCTATAAACCATTAATCCTCTCAAAGTAGTATTTATTAATTTTAATAAAAGATACGTTTCCAACTTGTTTGATTTTCTTTCATTTGTTTTTTCCTGAAAATAGAGCTCAATCATTGTTGAAATTAAGAATTCCATGTTGAAATTAACTATTTAAATAATTCTTCAATATATATTTATGGTTATCGTTATTATAATATTTAATTTAACAAATATATAGTGGGAATTTTTTTTTTTGAGGTAAAACATATATCGGAAATTAATAGATTCTACAATTAAATATCTTTACTCGTGGGATGACAAAAGCATGACCTTGATTGAATATTTTCATGTAGAAACAAACAAAAAAAAAATTTGTTTCACTCCCTCGAGTGAAACAATCACAAATATATCTGTGAAATAATCAATACACTCGATCACATTGTCGGATCTGCATAGATAATGGGGGTGGGCTTAAGCCTTTAACCAACAATTTTTCAATAAATATGAGATAATTATCTTTAACAGCGAGTCATGAAGCAGAAAAGTGACTGAGAATGAAGAAGAGTACTGTTTAAAAAGGTTGATGATGAAGATTGGCCAAAATAAATTTTGTTTTCTAGTCGTAATGTTTTAGATCTATTTATAATATAAAAATGTGATTTATTACCACTAGTGTTATATTGTTACATCATTTCTGAGCATATTAACACTTGCGACAAGCATTTCTAATTTACAATATTAAGATTATTCTTATCGTATAATTCTTCTATAATTTTATTATTAATTCTCGTTAAATTTTTTTTTATTAATAGCAAATCTAAAGAAAGCCCCTACCTAAAATTCCTAAATGCGTAGTTGCTTGATCACAACACGCCTTCTACTGCATCATCTCATACTGCATGTTTTTATTTATTTCCTGCATTTTTGGTTAAATAGAAAACCGCCAAAAACAATAGCAAACAAATAGGTTAGTGATTTCAATTGGAAGTGTTAATGTTCGGTTTTTAGAGGTGAAAACTTAATAAGAATACTCAATAAAATTGCAAGGAAACAATGAACCGAACAATGATGTATAGTTAATTATGAGTAGACTTCGGATACTTAGTGCTTTTATTGTTGTATTAAATATTGAATTCAATATATCTTTGTACAATAAATGAGACCCTATTTATAAAGGTCAAAACAAAGAGACGATTTTAGGCAAAAAGGTGCGACTCTTCAGCTGAACCGGTGGTTTGAACGGTCGGGTTTGTTTTATTGAGTTGCATCCATTTTCGGCATCCTTCGGCAGTTAATCCAATTAACTTGTCCGAGCAGCTTGCTTCAGCTTAGGACTGGTTCGGATCAGAAATGGTTCGGTCACTCTTGAATTCGGTCATTGAATGGTTCGAACTTGGAGTTATGGTTTGCCGAACAGCTTGTCTTAGGCATCTTTTCCTTGTTTTGGCGATTGGTTTTTGGGCTTTCATCTTTGATGGGCTCGAAAATGTGCCTGCTCATTTCTGGGTCATTACAATAGCCTCCGGCTTTCATCCGAGCGCCTTTGAGTTCAGCAAAGCCGAAGCAGTTGACCTGTAAAGAATCAAAGAAGAAACATTCTCCTATGCCGAGCCATGGTTCGGACAGTTTCAGGAGGTAAGATTTTTCGCATAATGAGCCATGGCTCTACGAATATTTTGAGAAATATCTTTAATTTGTCTCTGATGTTCATCTTACGAATCAACCCACTTTCCGTTTATCAGGAAATTAAATAGATATTCTGCGATGTTCGTCTTACGATTATCTTCGAACTCGTTATTAGCTAGGTTCGATTCGTCTACAAAGAATGCTCTTGCAGATTTCTGAAATATGACATGTAATTGTTTACAAGTCAATCGGGAAGCGACCCCGAGCCCATGGGGATACCATGTCGTAATACACCCTGACTGTTTACTGGGTTATTTGTTTCGGTTTTGCAGTCTCCGGAGAGTTGTGCGGATAAAAGTACTTTCGACTTCAGTATCCTAAGCTCTTCGGGAAATGGTGGCTGACCCGGTCAAGGGCATCACTGCCTAGTTTTTTTAATAACTTCTTGTTCGAACCAATTTTAGTTCAAACTCAGTTGTCGAATAGAGATTCGTTCGAGTTTGATTTGCCGCCCTATATTGGTTAGAATTCCTCGGGTGGGCTTTTTCGAATTTAGAATTTGAAAGGTCACGACACATGTCGCTTTTTTATTGGATTAGGCTAAAATGACTATGCGGGGCCCAAGGTAAATTTTGCCTATAAATACCCCCACTATTCATTTCATATTTTTTACTTTTACTTTAATGCTTCGGAGCTCTTAGATCAATCTTTTACTGTGACTCTTTGAACGAGTCTTCAGTTAAGGGTTAGTAAATTTCCTTCTTTCATTCCCCTTATCTTAAAAAATGAGTAGTTGGAATCGCAACAGTTCGGATAGCAACTCTAGCAGCGGTAGCTATGAGAGTGGACGAAGTAGTGGTAGAGAGGATCCCCAACCATCTGGTTCTTCTGGAAATCACCCCGAACCTTTCGCGGTCGAGCAACCCGAGCCTTCTACAAATGAGCAATCTGAGGCTTCTCAAAATAAACAACCCGAGAACTCTCTTTCCTTCTCAATTAACATTTCTTCGGGTATAGCCCCAGGAATTTTCCCATCAATGTACAATCAATCTATTCGAGGAGCTTTGGTCGATACTCCTTTGGATCTGGATGCTGTGAAGCTTGATACGATCCTTAAGCAGTATGGCATTTCAAAAAGAATAAACTAAATAGCTCCTAATGAAGACGACCGTCCGCACCGTCCCCTGTACGGTTTTATGGCCTTCTCGGCCAGAGTTTTTGAGTTCGCGGTTCAACTTCCTCTTCATTCATTTTTTGTACAAATCCTTCAACTTTACAACCTTTCCCTGATCCAGCTTTCTCCCATAGCCTGGTGACATATGATTGGGACTTACCTTATTTTTCAAGATGTCGGACTCGAAGAGCCGAGCATGCGGGAGTGGATCGAATTATACAACTTGGTCCATAAGAGTGATTAAGAATATTATTATTTTTCTATGTATGCAAGGAATCCGAAGCCTTTGGTGAAGGGAACCAAATCGAACTCAAAGAAGTGGATCCATGAGTTCTTTTTTTGTCCAGATCCTTGATGTTTATCCCGGACTGAGTGGAGTTCTTTGGAATCCAAATCATTTTTGTTCTTTTCGTGAATTGTTCTTTTTGAGTTCTTACATGATGACTTTTTTTTTGCAGGTCAGAAGAGAAGAATCCTTTCTGATCACGAGCGCGGGAGGATTCAAAAGGTATACGAGCATCTAGTTTGAGATTTTGATACTTTACTCTGAGGCCGCTCACTTAGAATCCACTGTATTTTTGATCCGATTGAAAGGCTAACTCCCGAAGAGCTAGTGAAATATCAGTAGTAGCAGTAGGTAAGGAAGAAGAAAAAGACGAAGCAGACTGTCCCAAAAGACCAAGGCTCGGGCCCTCCAATGCCGAATGAGAAGAAGACCGACAAAACTTTAAGGCCTGGCAATGCCCAGAAGCCAAAGACGAAGAAGAAGGATCAAACTCCCGATCTTTCTGAAGCTGAGTCTGATGACTAAGTCCCCCTTGAGCAGAGGAAAAGAAGAAGGATGAGGGGCATGAGATATTTGATCTTGATGCCGATGAGGAGGGGAGGGACGAGCAGACCAACCAATGTTTGGGGATGGAAGTGGTTCCTAGTAGTTCAGATGCTGTTATTGAGCAGCAAAGAAGAGAGAAGTTGATAGCCACCTTCCACTCTTTTGCCGACATGCTGTTCTGAGGCCCTCCATAGCCGACAAAATCCGTAGCTCGGCAATCCTTCTTTACCAATGCTCAAATATCCCTTACGGTGAGCGTTCTATTTATTTTGAACTTTTGATTTCTGTTTGAAGTCTTTGTTTGACAACCTTCTATTACAGGGCTATATGGGCTTGGTCGAGGACCATGACCGATGCTTCATGGGTCTTCAAGATGAACGAAAAGATCTCGTGCTGGTTGAGAAGGAGTGGGATAAACTCCTCCGAGAGCGGAACCATGTTTTTTCCGAGCTGTCATTTGCTATTGCGAGTTTAAAGAACTCGCAGGACTTAGTTGAGCAGTTGACTAAGGACCGACAGTCGGCTGTTGAAGAGTTGGCCCGTACGAGGGACCACACCGACAAGATCTCAGAGGAACTCAACCTAGAGGCCCAGATGCGTGCTGACTCCGAAGCAAAACTTAGGGCCGAGGCTTAGGAGGCTCGGGCTGCTCAAGACCGGGCTCTGACTACGGGCGAGGGGCTAAACATTGCCAACCTGCTCGCTACCCCTCTTGGTTCTGAGACCTTTAACATGAAGGATGAGCTAATTCGAAAAAGGTAAAGGTTGTGGGGGCGAATCATCCTGAACTCGACCTCAGATTTATCTATTCTACTCCGGCTGCCTCGGAGGGGTCTTCTTAAGATGAAGAGGATAATGTGGTTAGTCAGAAGAAGGCCGAAGAGATCTTCTCGAAGCAGCTAGAGGATAATTTGGAGAAGGACGAGCAGTTTAGGAATGAGCAGGAGGCCGATGAGTCGAATCCGAAGCAGCCAAATACTCAAGAGCCGAACCCGACCTCCAACATTTAATCATTTTCTTTGATGGCTTTACTTTTTGCTGTAAATAATTTGACCTTTTCTATGAATAGATTTTTTTTCATTTTCCAATATGTTCGTATTTTGATTGAACTGATTTTGTTTGAGGGCATCAAAATTCGAACAAATTTTATCTAAAGAACTTGATAACATAGAGCAATATTCAACTCTATATTAATTTGAATCGACTCAAGGACTATATAGGACTTTTGATTCAAATTAACTTTACAACTCTTGTCCGAACATTATGGTTCGAACGTCTATATAATTTTATTAAAACTTCTAACACTCGGACAATTTTACAATCTTTGGCAGGACCAACACACTTCGAGTCAATCGTAAAACTTAGAAATAATATTTGTTCAAGTATTTCATATTCCACGCATTCAGGATAGATTTCCCTTCGGGAGTTTTGAGTCGAAATGCTCCATTCCCCACTACTGATTCGATAATGTAAGGTCCTTCCCAATTTGGACTTAGTTTTCTCGCATTGAGCTCTTGAGTGTTTTGGAAGACTTGTCGAAGCACCCATCTCCTGTCCCAAGAGTTCTTAGCCGAACTGACTTGTTGTAGAATTTATCCACCGTCCTTTGAATTTGAGTCATTCGGTCGGAGGCTTCCATTCTCTTTTCATCAAGGACTTCAACGAGTCAAAGAGTTTTTCTTGATTTCGTTCTTCATCGAATAGCTCGACCCTTGGATTTCCTGGAATGACTTCGATGGGTGATACAACATCAACTCCATATGCCTGGGAGAAAGGAGTTTCACCTGTTGTTGTCTTAAAAGTTGTTCGATAGGCCCATAGTATGGCTGGAAGTTCTTCGACCCAGGTAGACTTTTGGCCGATAGTTTCTTTTTAAGCATGTTGATGATTGTTTTGTTCGACGATTCGACCAAATCATTTGCTTCAGGATATATTGGGATTGAGAATAGCAAACGAGCCCCAATTGTTTCGCAATAATCCTTGAATTTTCTGTTAGTAAATTGGCGGTCGTTGTCAGTAATGATATGCCGAGGTAGTCCGAACCGACAAACAATATTTTTCTAGAGGAAGTTGATCATCTCGGTGTCTTGTTCTCTGGAAAGTGGCTCGGCCTCGACCCATTTAGTGAATGAATCCGTAGCAACTACCAAGTACTCTTTTTGACCTTTAGTTTTTGGTAATTTTCCCACGATATTGATCCCCCACCGAGAGAATATCCAAGCAGGTGTGTTCGAATGAAGTGGTTCGGCATGCAAATATGCCAAGCCCGCGAACCTTTGACAACTTTCTCATTTCCTAACTATGTCTTCGTCATCTTTTTTCATGGTCGGCCAATAAAATCCAACTGTGATGGTTTTGTGGGCTAAACTTCTGGAACTCAAATGATTTCTGATAATGCGGAAGAGTTGTCTTCTTCGGACACACACTTTAGTAGGGGTCCTTCGAAAGATCTTTTGTAGAGTTGTCCATCTAATAAGGTAAACCGAGCTACTCTTCGGGTGAGTCGGAGTGCTTTGGCCTTTTCTTTTAGTAGAGCTCCTTCCGATAGGTAGGGGTGTAATCGAACCGAGTCGAGTAGTGTCGTGCTCAAGTTTGACTCGTTTAGTTTTGAGTCGAGCTTCGAGCTTTTTTATCGAATACTTTGATGTTCACGAACATTATCGAGCTTTTATCGAGCCAAAATAAACTTTCTAAATTTAGAATATATTTAAAATTTTCATTATTATTTTGAAGAAAATGTTATTTATTCCAAAAAAAATATCATATTAATGCTCAAATTCTAATTTTTTTTCATTATTAGATAGATTTATCATTATTGTTACTCTTAAATCATAAAAATATTATTTTTATAAAAGTAATTATTTTATATTTCTTACTAATTTTAGCTAACGAGCCTGCTCACGAGTCGAATACTATGATGCTCAAGTTTGGTTCATTTAATAAATGAGCTTTACTAAACGAACTCGAACGAGCTTTTATCGAGTCGAGATCCGAGTAGCTCACGAACAATTTGGTACATTTACACCCCTACCGATAGGTATTTAACAATTGGATCCATCCATGAATTTTGAGGATCGTCTACCGGGCAAGTGTCCATTGGCTCGGAATCACGATCCCTAGTAGCGGGCCAAAGTGCCACGGTAAGTGGTATAGTTCGGGTTCCTGCCGAATATGCAGCGGCTGCTAAATTTAAAAGGCATCCACGTGTGAGTTTTCTTCTCGGGGGACATGTTCTACTTTCATCTCCTCGAACTTGGATTCAAGCTCTTTGGCTAGTTCATGATAGGCTAGCATTCAGACATCTCTCACCTGAAATTCCGCTCGAACTTGGTTGACAACGAGTTGTGAGTCGGACAATATTTTTAGCCTTCTGACTTTCAATTCAAAAGCCAGTTGTAGTCCGGCGATCAATGCCTCGTATTCAACAATATTTTTGGTAGTTGGGAATTCAAAGTGGATTATACGTTTGATGATTTTTTGGGTGATACGAGTAGTACCCCGACTCCACTCCCCCTAGAATTATTGGACCCATTGATTGCTAGGGTCCAAAATTCTAAACTGTTCGAGGCAGTCCCCAGTTTGACTTCGGCCATCATGTGGAGTTCGGGCATATAATCTGCGATGAAGTTGGACAAGATTTGGGATTTTATGGTGTTTCTTGGTTCGAACTGCAGACCGTACATCCCAGCTCAATAGCACATTTCATCATTCGTCCTTATATTACTTTGATTGGTGTGATTCGAAGTATGATCTTAATTTTCATGATGCCATAACAATTGCCAAAATGAGTTTTTCGAGAGCTGGATACCGAGTCTCGGCATCGAGGAGCATTAGGCTTATATAATAGATGGGATGTTGATTCCTTTCTTTTTCTCAGACGAGTACGACACTTATGGCTTTATCCAAGACAAACTGTGTATAGCTGTAATTTTTCATTTAGTTCGGCCTTTGACATGACCGGGGGACTTGTCAGGTATTGTTTTAACAAGTCAAGTGCTTTGTTTCCTTCTTCGGTTCATTCGAACTTCTTTGCCTTCTTGATCAATGAGAAGAATGAACTGATCCGGTCTGAATATCTTGCGACGAACCTGCTTAGAGCCGCCAGCTTTCCGATCATTTGTTGTACATCTTTTACATTTTATGGTGGTTGAATGTTCTGAACTTCTTTAACTTGCACTGGATCGGCTTCAATTCCTCTTCGACTGACAATATATCTGAGGAATTTTCTGGATGAGGCGCTGAAGATACATTTTGCGGGGTTCAATCGCATGTTGAATTTTTCCAATATCTCAAATGTCTCGGCCAAATGATGGAGGTGGTCTTCGAAGTTGTTTGACTTCACCAGGATGTCATCTATATAGACTTCCATGGTTCGACCGATTTGGTAGGTCGAACCCGCGTTTTTCAAACCGAACGACATGACTTTGTAGCAATAAATGCCTTGGTTGGTCATGAAGTTGTTTTTGCTTCGCCCGACAGATACATTTTGATCTGATTATAACCCGAGAAGGCATCCATAAAACCCATTATTCTAAAGCCCGCTGTGGTATCAATGAGTCGATCGATGTGCGGCAGGGGGAATGGATCCTTCAGACAAGCTTTGTTCAGATCTCTGTAGTCCACGCAGACTCTATTTTTTCCATTCTTGTTTTTTACCACGACCACATTCTCAAGCCATTCAGGATACTTTACTTCTCGAATGAATCCCACTTTGTGGAGATTCTTAACTTCTTCGGCAATAGCCTCATTACGCTCGGGAGCGAACCTTCTTCTCTTTTGTTTTATTAGTTTGAACTTTGGGTCGACATGAAGTCGATGTGTGATAATCGAGGGATCGATCCCGGGCATGTCGGCATGCACAAATGCAAAGTTCCTTCTATTCTAAGTGAGGAATTCTCCCATTTCGTTCTTCTGTTCTTCGGACAATCTTTCCCCGACAAAAATTATTCGAGATGGATCCTTTTTGTCAATTCGAACTTCTGAGCTACTTTCAACAACTTCGGTCTCTGTTACATGAACTCTTCGGAGGGTAATTTCATAAAATCTCCTGGAGGCCAGCTGGTCTCCTCTGACAGTTCAAACTCCCCATGGAGTTGGGAACTTAATCATTTGGTGGTATGAAGATGGTACGACCTTCATAGCATGAATCTATGGTCGTCCGATCAAAACATTATATGCCAAATGAGCGTCGACCACTTGGAAACGAGTCGACAAAAGTTGGAAGTGTTATTTCATCGAGGGAATTCAACCTTTCCCCACTGAACCCAACAAGAGTAATTGGGTCTTGGTTTTTTCTATCTCGGAGATTCCCATTCCTCGAATAGTTTTGAGGAATATGATGTTTGACGAAGCTCCGGTGTCAACGAGGATCCTTTTGACTTGGCAGTTTGCTATCATCAGGGTGATGACAAGGGCATCATCATGTGGATGACGAGATTCATTTTTGTTTTTAGCGCCGCAGCAGATCTCGAAAGGAGATGCTTCGATTTGTTGGATGAGTTGATTTCTCATGTCTCGGTAGTGCCTCTTTGCAACATTTCGGGATGATCCGGTCATCGAGGAGCCCCCAGTAAGGACATTGTTGACTCTTTGGATGTCCGGTTGTCAAGGCTCCTCGGCTCGAGGTTATTGATTTGCTCCTATGGCCGGGGTTTGATATTTGGGAGCCCCCGGCCAATGTTCTTGTTCCTCGTTCAAACCTTTCCTTTCTTGGCGGGCTTCGGGCAAGTTAGAAGTCCTTTGGCCAGAAGTTGACCGACTTCCCTTTTTAGGTTTCAACAATCATCAGTCCAATGACCGTGGTCTTGGTGAAATTCACAGTAGAGAGACATATCTCTGTACTCGGGCTCTGTGAACATCTTCTTCTGCCAGTGGACCTCGTTGCTTATTTTTTGCATCTCCTGAATTGCGGTTCGGAGAGGCAGTTTCGGATCTTCTTGAGTCGTGTTTGATACCACCTTCATGTTGGGTTTCGTTGATTTCATCTAATGAACGCAACAAAATTAATTATCAACGAATAGATCTAGATTTATAATTAATATCATGCGTAGAGATTCAACGTGAATTAAAAGGAAAAACTTACAGTTTTTTCGTAGAATGCAAGCGATTCTGACTTGCCTTGCAGCGCGAATCCACCACTAAAGGTATCCATGTGTCGAATCAATCAGGTGCAGAATCCAATTCACGGTGTATATTCAAACCAGGAACGCTAGGAATTTCCAGAGAGATTAATGGAGGCGTAGAACTCAAAACCCTAGGTTTTGTGTATTTGATTTGAACTGCATTGGAAACAAAAAATTCTCTATTCTCTTGAAAATTCCGTGTGTTTTTTTATACTCCAAGAATAAGTAATTCTCTTAATTATATAGAGAAGAATCTCAAATCTTATCTAATAAGATTTGAGCTTTATTTGTTTCCATATCGATTCTATTAATTAATAATCAAATTATTATATTATATACTAATCTTATTAGTATATCATCTAAAAAAATATATTAATCTAATTAATATACATTGTACTAATCTAATTAGTACAAAATCTTAGTCCATATCTTTCACTTCATTCCCTGCTTTGAAGATTCGATTTTTATCTTTCTATTTCTTTATTATTTCAATCATATTTATCCAAGATAAAGAATATTAAGTTACCTATAAATAAAGAAGAATTAAATATATACAATTTAAAATGATAAAATTGTATCAAGTCAATTTATACATATTGAAAATATTTTTTATGCGTTCATCTATAATATAATATTGTGGGTTTTATATTTATAATCTATATTTTTTTTAGAAATTGGGTACACAATATAAATAGAAAAAATTGTTTCTTGGTTGTGATTTAATATGAAAGTCCCTGCTTGTGTTAGGGTTTAGTAGTCGAGTGACTGTTCGTGTCGCCATCTTGGCTGCTTCGTCGGAGCTCTCTTCTCCGGTGATATCACTGCTTACCAGTCCCTCCCATCCTTTTCGATGTGCCATCATTCTGTTCACGTTTAGCTTTTTTTCTTCCCCTCTTTCTTTTTCTACCGCCTGATCACTATTCTATTGGTCTGCCTTCGCCACCCTTTCGTATTCCACCCTCTGGAAAACTGAAAGCCACCATTTTCCTCTCTTGCCGCCCTCACCCTGTCTTCTTCTCCCGAAAGCGTCCGACTGCTCGTTTTCTTATTTTAATCTGCTTTTGGGTCTCTTTTTCTTCTAACTCGTTGTGGCTTTCTTTGTGTTTGTTTTGATTTTATCTTTGCAGATTACTCTCATCAAGTGGTATTCTAAGCTTTTTCATCCCAGCTGTAGTTGCTGCTTCTGACGTATGGCTGAAGAAGAAGATGATGTCTTGCAAATCACTGAGGAAGAGGAAATACCCCACAAGGAACAAGATTGGATACTCTTGGGAAAGCTCTGGACAAAGAAAAACTTTAATAGCAAAGCTTTAATGGATACTATGAAAAACTTGTGGAATCCAACCCAAGATCTGATATGCGCACAAATGGGAGAAAATCTCTTCTCATTCCATTTCAAGAGTAAAAGGGATATGGAAAAAGTCAAAGCAATGGCCCCCTGGCACTTTAATAAGCAGATCTTGGTCCTAATCCAAATTTCTCATGAAGTGCAACCTTCCCTACTACGCTTTGATAAAGCTCCATGCTGGATAAAGCTCTACGATCTCCCTATGAAAACAAGAGAAGAAAAGACCCTCAAGGCAATAGGAAGCCGATTTGGAGAAGTAGAGGAAATTGATAGCAGCACTATACAAGGAATGACCAAAAGTGTGCGCATGAGGGTGAATCTCGACCTGAACAAAAGCATTAAGAAGGGTACTAAGATTCAAATCGGGAGTTGCGAGCCGTGTTGGATCCCTGTAACCTATGAAAGGCTGCCTACCTTCTGCTACTGGTGCGGACATTTGGGACATAACTACAACGAATGTGAAGAAATAACAGAAGACCACTTCAATGCAACCAAACTCAATGAGAAGAATCTACCGTATGGTGACTGGATACGAGCTTCACCAATTAAGAGAGTTGTGGTCTACAAAAGGGAACCAGCTTCTGAAACCAAGGAAATGAGAAGACAGCTATTTGGAAGTGGGTTAAAACTGAGTGATGAACAAAAATTGAAGAATATCTTAAGAGGAGGAGGAAAACAGACAGATATTCAAATTGCTCCTGAGGTGATGCAGCAATTGGAGAATTATCTGAAAAGTGTTGAAGTAAGTGACAAAAGGGGGGACATGGAGAAAGGAACTCGAAGTTCTGCTAATCCAATCCAGGGAAACAAAGAGAAGAAACAGGAGTTCTCAGGTAATAAATCTCAAACTTGCGAAGCAGATGCTGTTTCCAGTAAGAATGACCATAAAGTCGAGAAACATATTGGAACCTCCTTCGATTACCTTTAACTTGTTGATTCCTTTGCCAATTCAGAAAAAAACCCTACTCTGGTCTTAGAACCTAAGAATCCTGACCTCACCTCTGAGAACAACACCCTTAATGACAACCCTCAAACCTTTTCCCTAACCCCAGTCCCAACACACAACCTACCATACACTCCAACCAACATTCTCCTTGATATGCTTAACCAAAAAAACCTTCCATCCAAAAACAGCTCCATTTATAAACAACCTGCAACCGAAACACCCCCAAGAAATGTTCAGAAAACCAAAATCGGAACCTGGAAAAGGCAATTGAACAAACATAACCACACTTCGCAACTACCTCAAATGATTGGGAGTAAAAGAAGAGAGGATTGGATGGATGTTGATATTGGTGCAGGAGCTGATCCAAAGAAAGGAAGATTTGATGCTGATGGTGAAAAAACGGCAGAGGCTGCGAGTCAGCCCTGCCGGGAGCAATGAAAATTCTTAGTTGGAACTGTCGCGGGCTTGGGAACCCGGAGACAGTTCGAGCTCTAAGAAAGATCCTAAACATCAACAAACCACAAATTGTTTTCTTAATGGAAACAAAGCTTATGGATTGGGAGATGAGAATAATCAACCTCTTAAAACTGGGTTTTAAAGGCTGCATAACAATGGCATGTGAAAGGAAGAATGGAGGACGTGCGGGAGGTCTCTGATTTCTCTGGCATGAACAAATTAATGCCAAAGTCATTTCTTATTCTCTTCATCATATTGCAATCGAAATCAAAGAAGATGATGAACAAGTCTGGTTTTGTTTTGGCATTTATGGTTGGTCGGACGCTGAAAATAAACAAAAAACTTGGGATTTAATGAAGGCTCTTCGTCAAGACTGGACTCAGCATGTCTCTTTATGGGGGACTTCAATGAAATTATGCTTAGAAAGGAAAAGAGTGGAGGAAACTATAAAGCTGAAAAAGAAATGACTTGCTTTAGAGAGACCGCCAATCTCTGCAAAGTGGAAGACCTGGGATTTAAAGGCAATATGTATACTTGGTCTAATGGAAGAACGGGAAAGGAAAACATTCGATGCAGGTTGGATCGTGCCTTTTCTTCAGAATCCTGGAAGTGCATCTTCCCTCATTATCATGTCCAACATCTTCCTAGATACAAGTCAGATCACTCACCGATTTTGATTAATTGCTCTCAAAATGAAGGAAGAAACATCACAAGAAAAAGGTTATTCAGATTTGAGAATGCATGGACCCAACATCCTGAATTTGAAAATTCCTGCAAGCGAATTTGGGAAGGTCTGAGTTCTTATTCGGGCTTGGCAACTAAGCTCAGTATCTGTGCTAAAGCTTTAAAAGCTTGGGAGAATAACAACTTTGGAAACATCCGCAAGAAGAAAGAGCACCTTCTTAAAAAGCTAGACGATCTCCAAAAGATTGACTTCACTGAGACAGTCAAAAAAGAGATTGATCAAATCGATGCTGAGCTTGGAATTATTCTCAAGAGAGAGGAGACCTTTTGGTCACAACGTAGTAAAGCACATTGGTTGAGAGAAGGTGATCGGAACACTAGTTTCTTCCATCGCAAAGCCAGCAACAGAAGAAGGAGAAATGCTATTGAGGAAATTGTTGATAAAAACGGGAACTTCCTGACCAAGCAAGAGGATATTAAGAAAGAAATCCAAGAGTTCTTCAGCCATATGTACAAAAGATGAGCCTGCAGCGAGGATAAAGAAGCTTGGAAAGCTATGGAGTGTAGAGTCTCTGCAGAAATGAATGAAGTACTCACAAAGAGCTACACCGAAATGGAAGTGGTTGAGGCACTGAAGCAGATGCACCCCAACAAATCTCCTGGACCAGATGGTATGTCCCCTCTTTTCTTCCAAAAATTCTGGAACATTGTCAAGCATGATTTCTTAGAAGATGTCCTTGATGTTCTCAACAATGGCAAAGACCTTACCTCCTTAAACCATACCTACATTGTCCTTATCCCTAAAATCAAGCAACCTAAAAACCCAAAGGACTACCGCCCTATTAGCCTTTCTAATGTTATCACCTGGGTCATCTATAAAACTATAGCGAATAGGCTCAAAAAATTCCTCCCAAGCATCATTACTGAAACCCAAAGTGCCTTTGTTCCTGATAGACTCATCACTGATAATACCCTTATTGCTTTCAAAATATTTCATTCGCTGCATAAGAAGAAAAAGGGTAAAAATGGTCTTTTGGCTTTAAAACTCGATCTTTCCAAAGCTTTCGATAGAGTAGAATGGATGTTTCTTGAGAAGGTGCTTACTTGCCTGGGTTTTCATAGAAAGTGGATCAATCTTATCTTGAATTGTGTTTGTACGGTCTCTTATTCTGTCATTGTTAATGGTGAGACTACTGACATCTTCTTTCCAAGTAGGGGACTACGGCAGGGAGATCCACTTTCACCATTTCTTGTTCTTTTTTGTACTGAACTCTTTTCAGCTCTCTTAAAGCAAGCGGAGGCACGAGGAAGTTTGCATGGAATTAAGATCTCTAAAAAGGCTCCGTCTATCTCACACCTTTTTTTCGCAGATGATTCCATCATCTTCTCCTGGGCCACAAAAAAAGATGCTCAAGAGATTAAGAAGGTGTTGAACAAGTACGAAAAAGTTTCAGGCTAAAGGATAAATTTTGAAAGGGGGTCCTCATCAAGGCAGTTATTCAAGCTATTCCTAGGTATCTAATGAGTTGTTTCCTCATCCCAAAAACCATCTGCTTCGAAATCGAACATGCAATTGCTAGGTTTTTTTGGGCTGCTGGTGGAGAGAAAAAGAAAATTCATTGGGCTTCCTGGGATAAACTCATTATCCCAAAAAATGAGGGTAGCTTGGGATTTAGAGATCTTCACTGCTTCAATCTAGCTCTCTTGGCAAAACAAGTCTGGAGACTCTTTCAATGCCCACACTCCTTGGCTGCACGACTTCTAAAGGCAAAGTACTTTCCAAACAGTGATATCTTGAATGCGTCAATTGGATATCAACCTAGCCATCTCTGGAGAAGTCTCCAAAAAGCAAGTATGATCATCAAGGAAGGACTCGCTTGGAGAATTGGCGATGGGAAAAGAGCTGTCATTGGATCAGATAGGTGGATTGGAGTTAAAAGTTTTCGGAAGCCTGAAGTTATCAAACAATCAAGTTTTCTTAAAGCGAAGGTCTCTACATTACTTTCTCCAAATTCTAAAAGCTGGAACGAAAATCTTCTTGATCAAATTTTTAATGAAAATGATAAGGAGCAAATCATGGCCATTCCCCTCGGCAACTCCCACATTGAAGATGTCCCCGTCTGGAGATTCACAAAAACTGGAACCTTCTCAGTAAAAACTGCTTATTTTACCGCCCTGAATTTGCTCTCAAATTCTTTTAATTGCAGGGCGTCTCCAAGCACAATTCCAAAGGGCTGGAAGTTGTTATGGCACACTAAAGTCCCCCCCACAGTCCAGATGTTCATTTGGAAAGCTTGTCTTCAAGTTCTACCCACAAAGGTTAATATCTACAAGAAAGGACTTAATATTGATCCGATTTGTCCACTTTGCGGAGAAGAAAAAGAGACCATTGATCACATCCTTCTCTACTGCAACAAGGTCAAAGAAGTATGGTATTTTTCTCACATTCGCTTGGATACTTGCCTCCTTAATTCTGCACCTTTTCATAACATTCTCTGGGACTTCATGGAAAAAAGAAAAGATCAAGTGGATTTATTTTTGCTTCTTGCGTGGGAAATTTGGAAAGCTAGGAACTGTTGGGAGTTTGAAAAAAAGCTTTTTAAGTTTCAGGATATTATTAGAAAGCATCACGTTGTTGGCGGGACATTACCAGCCCTTTCGAATGCAAGGATAGGAAGAACAAGGCGGAAGAAATTGTAAAATGGATCAGGCCACCAGAGGGTTCAACCAAGCTCAATGTGGATGTCTCAGTTTTGTCGGAAAAGGAGATAGGAATGGGATTTGTTCTACGAGACGATCTTGGAAATGTCTTGCTAGCAGCAAAAAAAGAAATCAGAGCTCAGGGTAGCAGCACTCTCCTGGAAGGATTTGCAATGAGATTTGCTTTGTCTACGATTAAACAATATCGCGGCAGGGTAAACTTTGTGGAGAGTGATAATATTAACCTCGTTCAGCAAATCAAAGGGTTGCAGCAGAAAACTCCCTATTGCGATACACTTGTAACCGACATCAAGGAAATGGCGGAGAACATTGGCAATCCTTCATTTCACCACATACGTAGATCGGCTAATCAAGTGGCGCATCTTGCGGCTAGGGGTCCTTGCTTCATCTGTATTAATCATAACCCCGAACATCTCATCCATGCTATCAGGAACGATTTGTAATCTTTCTGATGTAGTGAATTTTCACTTTATAAAAAAAAAAAAATTGTTTCTTCCACTCATCAAATCCACATCAATAAATCATAGACAGAATGCTTAATTATTGATAAAATTCTTAATCACTATGTTTCGAGCTTGAAGACTATATTTTTTCTTTATCTACTGATGGTGTTATCCAAACTTCAATACAAACCAGGACTAATAATTTCTTATTTGATGATAGAACTTCAATCAACATAAAAATGATCAACTTTAAATAAGAATCGCAGATCATAATCTTTATAAAAGAAATAAACATAAAACAAGAGTATTTTTATATCATGCAAATCTTTAATTGAAAATGGAGCTTTCATCGACATAATGTTATATGTTCTTGCAGTTTCTATTTTCTTTATTTAATCTTGCGTATGTAAATAGATTAATGCTTTATTTGGAATAGGGAAAAACATGACAATGACTGTGCTAGTCTCTCTATATTTGATATATATATTTATGATTTAATATTGAACATTCAAGTTGCGAAGCTTTCACTCTATGTTGATACGTAAAACCAATACTTATTTTTTTTTTCTTTATAGCCAACAATTATTTTATAATAAAGCTATTAACAGTGACTAGACTACGTTAATAAAACTACAGGGCAGATAAAACTTGCTGAAATATACAAATTAAAGAGCGGATAAAATCCTCTTTTTTCTAACAGTGTTTCATTGAGTAATTTATTATCGTATTTATTAATTTATTTAAAAAATATAAATCAAGTCTCTATTTAAAAACTCCAAATTACAAATTAAGATTGTGAATTATGATCTATTTAACAATCGAATATTACCTAAATGCTAAGAACAATTATTTATTGTAATTGGGTGGGATGAATCCTAGCTTGGCTCTGTAAAATTAATCTAATTAAACTAAATAATTCAATCAAAATTTTCTCAAACTAAAAAAAGGTTATACACTTATACTATCTTATTTTTAATTTCAACCATGTAGATAATAACATAATAAGTTAAAGATATTTTTCATTCGCTTTTATTTTATAATCATTCATGCCATTTTATCTAAAGAACTATATTTGGACAAAAAAAACGTAAAACATTCATTTCTAGGGTTATTCTATCCCAATTACGGTTCATCAAATCTCAATTAACAATTATTAATTTCAATAACGATAATTTCTCAATTAGAGTTCATTTATTACACTAAAGGTATATTATGTTTCAATTATAGTTTATGAAATTCCAATTAGGGTTATTAGTATGTTTTTTGAATCTAATTAAAGCTTGTATATTCATGACAAATAAGTATTTTGTAAATTTTACCCATGTTTATTCATCTAAATAAGATTTTTCGAGATATTGAATGAAAGTGAACGAATAATGCTAATGTTATACGACTTATGATCGTTTAAGAAATTGGATTAATAATTTGAATGACTATCTATTTTTTGTACATGATAAATGATTATATATGGATACATCTATTTATCTTGTTGAATGAGAGAGTCCCTCAACTCTAAATTTTATTACATGCTCAATTTCGACAGTTAATTGGTACAATACTAAAATGTTAAAATGGAGTAAATCAAATATGTATTTATTCATAATGGAACAAGTTACAAATGACATTTCACCAAGGAAAGAGATCCAATCAAGAAAAACATCCTAAAAAAAGATCTCTAAAACACTGACCAATAACCTTAATCTGGTACAAAATCCCTGTCTCTGCTTCCACCAAAATAAAAAAACCCTAACTACTATGGAGTAATTCACTTTACAACAGAAGGGTGTATGTAAACATGGCCAACAACTGCAACCATGAAAAAAAAGCTCACAGAGCCAAAAAAACAAAGAAACCCTTCTTCAAAATGAACCCCATAGCAAAACTAGAGATGATCGTCGTCTAAAATGGTGGAGAGCCAACAAAAACAGGCATTCGAACCCGGAAATCAGCAAAACAAACGAGAAACTATATGTATATATTTATATATCTATAGGAGTTCACCCCATCACATGAATATCTTGATAGCACTGCGTAGATTCTTCACTAGTTCCTTCATATTCAGTCCGAATTCTTCATCCTTCTGCGAGAAAATTGCCAGCATATGATCATCAGCTATAGAGCTAGCTAGGTTGACTAGCTAAATGAATAGATCATATGATATATGTACATACCTGAGCAATAATTGTTATGTTGAGAGCAGAATCTCCAAAACTCATAACGCTGCTGTTTACAACTGATAAATGAAGCTTCTCAATCTCACCAACAACTTTCTCCAACACACCTTTTCTTTTCTCACAGTGGATGCTGATCAGAACATCTTTGTCACAAAACCTGGCCTCGATTTCTGGGAGTGATGATTCAGAAGCCGTAGTGCCGCTGGAGAAGCTTTGATCGATGGAGGAATCCTCACCATCAGCAAACACTTCATATTTCTTCACCAACACGACGGACTCTATGCTCGCCTTCTTCGCCTTCTCCTCCAAAGTCTTCACCTTTTCTTGGAGTTGTTTCATGTATTTGATGGCATCTCCTAAAACAGAAGCCTTGTCCATCTGGATCAAAGATTAAATCAATCAATTATGGGAAATCCCAGATGGTAAAACTTAACAAAAATGAGAGATTATCGAGTTGTATACCTTTTTGAGGCCGGGGACTAGAGCAGACAAGGCGATGAACCTCTGGCTGAGCTTCTCTCTCCTCTTTCTCTCAGCTAAAATGTGGTCTTGTGCTTGTGCAATCTTGTTGTTGGGGCTGACTCTCTTGATCCCTTGACACGGCTTCAGCACATAGTTCTGGTTCACAATGGATTCAGCTGGGAAATTTAGAGTGGTGGATGAGTACCATGCTTCCTCTTTAGGCTTCACCACTCCAACAACAGGACTATTTTGATGAGTCATCTTTTCTGGTTTGACAGAATTCATCCAGTTTGAGGTCTTGTGCTGCTTCAGTGGCCTACTTTCACCCACCGGCGACGCCTCGGCTGGCCTCTTGAACTCCATGGGAGGCTGCTGGGAGGTGTAGGAATGGTGAAAGCCTTCATTGAATGCAGAAGCAAGAGAAGTGTATTCATCTATTGAATCCACCGACCATTGATGAAGGAATAAAGGATCAATATCCATTCCCTGCCAAAAAACAAGGTTTAGATCAGTAAATTTATGACTAGAATCTTCAAGATTTTGTTTGGACATCATGCAAAAATCTTACAAAATCAGTTATGTTTCTGAAGCTTGAAATCTCCATGGTCCAAGAATTAATGAGACAACTGACTAGCACTGCTGGAAATGAAAACAAAGGATCATCAATTCATGTGACAGATGAATGCCCACAACTTTTTCAACATTCCCTCAAGGCTACGAAAGTCTCAATGTTTGAAAAAACAAAACAACTTACCTATCAATCCAATTAGACAAAGCAACACTTTTTTACCCCCACTCAAACAAATCTCAGTTTTTCTTACATCTGATAAGACTCATGTGCTCATTTATATATAGGTCCCAACTAATGTGATTTGGTGCATCTTTCACCATATTATTTTATTACAAAGTCTTCACGGGCGTTTGATGATGTGAACTGGCGTTAAGACATTTTTAATATCCTTTTCTCTCTCATCAATAATATGAACTTGTCATTAATCAATGGTTTTGTTTTATTGAGAGAAAAACAAACAAGATGGTTCAAAGGGTAAGTGCTTTTTAGGCAGGTGTAAACCAGGCATTGATGAGAGGGAATTCTCGAAGACTTTTGAGATGTTGAGATTTGAAAGAGCAAGTGGAAAAACTCCACCAAGAATCCTGGCTGTTCTTCTTTGGCTTCAACATTAATATTTGTCAACCACCACTAATAATAATGCTTTTTCCAATTACATTTCATTAACTCCACATTTCTCGGGGGCTTCCACATCCACATCTTGATGACTCATTTTCTTTTATTTAAATATGCCCATTTGGTCACATGATCTTTATCTATGCTTATCTTGAATTAAACAAATAATTAGGATTACTTATATTTGATTTATTTTATTATTTTGTTGTAATGGGATTGACTCTCCGCCCAAATGATTTCATTACGACTCCGTGTAAAAAGCTCGTATGTTTTCTTGTCAAGATTTGTGTGCGGCTAATGGGTCGGGTTGAATCCGAATACATCGTATCAATTATGATTTATGCATGCTTTATTTTGTCATACAATTAAGTATAGGTACGAAGATTTATGATTTTTTAGCAGGGTTTTTCAATTGGAAGCTCCATGTGATTTAATTTAATTTACACTTGTGTTATTATAAAATTAAATAAATTAGTTTAATAGTTATCTTTTATTATGATTAATTTAGTTTCTATGTTCAAATCATAATGAACTTGAGGTGTTCTTTTAGTTTTTTTTTTCTCCATATTCAATTAATTTTCAATATGAGACAATTTCAACTTCAATTCCTTCTGCGATCTATCGCCTCCTTTGCCTTTCCAATTTATGAGCTTGTGACCTCGTTATCTTACACAACGTGCGCCAATTCAAAAATACGAAATCAAACGAAATAACAAAAGCTTGAACTACAAAAACCACAAGTTCACCAATAGCAAAGTAACCTACTACTTGAGTTCCCCGGCAACAATGCCAAAACTTGATACGCGAAAATTTAATCAACAAGCAATTAAATTCCTATCAAGAATAATATCAATCGAGGTTTACTCTCTTCGCCTACTTATGCTACCTGTTACTATTGTGATGTGTTTATATTCAAGCAAAATCCAGTCGTTGTTTTTGTTCCTATATCTAGGCAAAGAATTAAAGTCTATCTAGCTATCACTCAACTAAGAAAACAAGTGATTTAACCAACACTTCTCAAACAACAACTCACTCCACTAATCCAACACAATCTCTCAAACAATAGCATACAAAATCTCACAAATGATTTGATTTACAAATGAGGAAAACAGGACATTGGAATGAACTTTGCAATGAACAATTTAATGATGCAAACAAATTTTAATTCTCCTTGAGATGATCAATCCACTCGAATCTAACTAACCCCATAACACCAACGAGCTAATTGTTGATGAAATAGAATCGTCAAACTACCACGTTATCTAATCCTATAACACTCCAAAAGGCACGTGGATTCTCAACCTACAAGCATTCACCTCACAATTAATTGGATCTATACTTGCATACAACAATGTTATTCACGACCTCTAAATCTACTTATCGACTACGGCGGATACAGATATTGAGTATCGTGGGGACTCGATCATATTTTTGGGATGAAAACTATATATATATATATATATATATAGGGGTGCGTTCATGGCTGAACAAGGCTTTGTGAATGAACAGAGACCAAGATCTAGCCATTCATTTCAGAGATCAACGTCCATGATTTAATGATGATATTTATCATTGTCGCAGTGTTAATATATCATCAAAAGGGTAAATTAGTCACAAACAGGTAAAATCCAAATCATTGAAGATCTGCATGCAAAAATTAAGGGTGCAGTTACAAAAAATATAGCCCATTATCTCTTCTAATTATTATCTATTTACTTAATTAATTGAATATCATTAATATCCTTCCACCTACCAATTTCTATAATTAGACGATAGAGAGAGAGAAATATATTCCATGATCTCTTCCCATTATTATCTATTTACTTAATTAATTGAATATCATTCCACCGACCAAATTCAATAATTTGACGAGAAAAAGGGAAGCATAAATCGTCCGACGAACGAATTTGATTTGTAGAATATTGAATACAAGTAACAATGATAATGTCAACGCCGTACAATGATATTTATTAAAGATAACAATGATCTTGAAGGTGTATTAAAATTCAATTAAGACTAAACCGATAATTTTGATAAAATGATAATAATTACATGTAACAATGATATTGTCAAACAGTGTACAATGATATTGAATAAGGATAACAATGATCTTAGAGGTGTATTAAAAATCAATTGAGATTAAATTGACAAATTTTGATAAAATTATATTGAGTACAAGTAACAATGATAATGTCAACATCGTACAATGATATTTAATAAAGATAACAGTGATCTTAAAGGTGTATTGAAAATCAATTAACATTAACCGGCAATTTCGATAAAATGATATTGAATACAAGCAACAATGATAATATAAACAGCGTACAATGCTACATATTAACTGAGTTCACACAATGTAGAAAATAAATAAACAAATAACAAGCAATCTGCAATTACAAATCTAAAACAATGATTTGATTTTTATAAATCTTAACCCGGCGTCCAGTGGCGGCGACGATCAGGCTCACGGTGCCGGCGGGCGGCTCGGCATCTCGACGGATGTTCTTGACTGTCGAGCTCTCGCCGCCGTTCAAATTCAAATTCAAATCCTGAAACAATAAATTAACAAATATGCTCAATTTTGAAACTGTAATTAATTATGCAATCTGCAAAAAAAAAAAAGGAAAAAACTCACCATGGTTTAATAAATAACATTATAACCAATGAATGTGGCCACTTCATTCATAGATCTGAATGTCCGATCAACCATCTCATGGGAATAAAACTAAAATCAAACATTTTTGTAAGAAACTCTAATGCATCATCACCTTACACTAGAATGAAATGAATGCTTACCCTTTCAGTGTGGTCCGGCTGCAATCGACGGTGGGTATGGTCTGTGAGCCCTAATTTGCGCGAATTTGAGGATCTATCGCATAGTCCTGATTCGCGAGTTGTTCTTAGCGTCAGCTGGTATTTCTCGACAGATCCATCCACTACCGAGGCCTCGTCGGCATCTGCTCCGGCCGCACTCGTGGGCGGCTGGGTTCGTGCGAGTTGGGGTGTTTGCGTGCAGTCCTTGCGCGCGATTGGCGGGCGTGCTTCAGGATCGCCGGTGTGTGAGTTTGTGTCCTCTGCCGACTCTTGACGTGTACTCGCCGGTTGCAGCTTCCTTCACCAGCCTTGTCAGGGCTCGTTGTGGCTGCTCTTCATTCTTGGTGCCTCTTCTCCTTAGATTTGCTTCCCGGTTGAAGTTTGGCCCTAATAAAAATTTGAACGATTTGATATGATATAGAAACAAATAATAAAAAGATATTAGAAATCTTATAAAAAGCATAAATATAGGAATTTCCAAAACTAACAATTTTAATATAATAATATGTGTTACCAAGATTACCATTTACTTAATATAAAAATAATTAAAAAATGACACGTGGCACATTATAAGGCGTCCAAAAAATAAGATGTATGGCTGGATATATGGTCATTGTTCATTCAGGACATATAGTTCAGATTTGAACACAACTCTATATATATATATATATATATATATATATATACATACATAGGGGAGTGATCATATGAGAACCAGCTTTACCATGTGAAAATAAGAACCAATCTCGGCCATCAGAAATATGAAATCAACAGCTTAGATTTAATTTCGTCCGCGTTTCATTATTGTTTGTATTGACCTGCATTATTGTAAAATGAGGGGTAATTTTGTACGTACATGAATTCAATCTTTTTAGAATCTTAATTTAAATCTCGTGATCCTTCTTTCCTTTGCGGTTTGCGATTTACGATCTTCATTCCTTCTGTGATTATATATTTTCTTCACTCATTCTCTCCGTGAAATCTGCTAGCCATCGTCTGGATTCGTTATTGTTTGCGTTCGTCATAGTCTGCGTTCATCATCGTCGTCGGCAAGTTATGGATCCTTTGAAAGGTAAAAATTTATATATTTTCATCTGTTATGTAATAAAAGCAGTTGTTTTCTGATATGTGTTCGATCATTAGTTATCAAATTACGGTGATAGAATCAAAGTTTCATTGTATAGGTTATTGATTATTTGTTTGCAGATATTGAGTTAGGTTTCGTAGATTATTGTTTTCTGTTTGGTGTTTTCACTCTTAATTGTTTAATTTGAAGACGTGCATTATATATCACTATGAATTGCATTATATATTTGTAGTACTTATGTTATATCTGAAAGAGTGATTATTAGTTTACGTACTTTCAAATTTGTTTTATAATTGCATTATATAATGTTACGACTTGCATTATTGTTTTGCAATAGTTGCATTATATGTGAGTCAATTATAATTAGTTTATGGAGGTTCTGTTCCGTTATGAGAATTCATTATATAGTGTAAATACATGGATTATATAGTTATGAATCTTGCATTATATATTTGTAGTACTTATGTTATATCTGAAAGAGTGATTATTAGTTTACTTACTTTCAAATTTGTTTTATATCTGCATTATATAATGTTATGTCATGCATTATTGTTTTGTACTAGTTGCATTATATGTGAGTCAGTTATAATTAGTTTATAGAGGTTCTGTTCCGTTATGAGAATTCATTATATAGTGTAAATACATGCATTATATAGTTATGAATCTTGCATTATATGTTATAAGTTTCAAATTTAATTCATGATTTTTTCTGTACAGATTCGTTTGTTTCAAAGTGTGATAACATAACATTCAAGCAGATGCAGAGGATAGCTGATGTGGTGTGCCTTGTTGATAATGGTGAGATTGTTGAGATTTTGGAGGCTCACCATCTCTCACAGACTAAGCATCCCTTGGCCAAAGCCTTCCTTGACCTCAACTAGCTCTTTACATCAACTCTATATTGAGAGCTAGCTATGTTGAGATTGATGATTGAGGAGGTTGTGTCCCTTGTTTGTTCCACAATGGATTGTATTGCTATTATTGTATTGTATTGTTATTTTTCAAACCTCATTCTTGCAACTTGTGATGTTTCTAGAAGTGGTTCGATGAGTGATTGTAACTTGTTTTTAATTTAGATTTAATTACAACTTTATTCGCAATCCACAATTTACGTTAGTTTTTTACATTCATTTTTAATTAATTAAAGAAGAAAAAACACATTGAATTTATTTTAACATATTTTTTAAGTTCAACATATAATGATATATAATGATAGTATTTGGGGTATATAATGATAGTCCATAAACTATATAATGCAGGTCTGCTTTGTTTGATGAAACCCACTACTTTTGCACATGTTAGTAATATTTGTGTATTCGTGTGAAATTAGAGGGATAATATATAATGATAGTATCTTCTCTATATAATGATAGTTTGTGAACTCTATAATGCATGTACGTTGTATATGTATTAAGAAGGTTATAATTCAAGGGCGAATTTTAATTATAAGCGAAAAGACTAAATTGCTCAATAATGCAGGTTTTTGGGGAAAAAATGCCCGCGTTTTTTATTAGATCTGGATCGTTGATTGAGCAAGATCTACGGCCGAGATTGGTTCTTATTTCTTATGGTAACATTGGTTCTCACTGGATCACATCCCTATATACATATATATATATATTTTAAATGTATGTAATTTTATTTTAAATCTTTGTGGGGGCTCCAGCCCCCATGTGCCATAAGCTAGCTCCGCCACTGCGACTACAATTTAGATATCAATTTATCATACAATTGTTGAACACCTACATTGCATGAACAGGAACAAGCTCTAGCATATTGTAATCATTAAGAAGAAGGTAAACAAACATTCAATCAATTCACAAAATCCATCACATCGTTCAAACCAACATCCTTGATAGGTTTAGCTACTCATACCTTGAAATTGGCACAATTGAATTACAAAAGTAGGAAATGCCATAACAAGATAATATTTGAATAATAAATTTCCCCAATGGTTGAGCTCTTTGCCTTGACCTTCAATCTTCTCTTCAAATCTTCCCTAATTCGATAGCTCTAGCCTTGATTCCGCTTTAATTTCGTGCTTGGAGAAGTTTGAAAGTGTTTGAAAGTTAGTAACCGCATAAAATTTGCCAAAGTTCCGAGCCAACTAGAATCTTCACCTTTTATAGTTAGTAACCGCTCAAGAATTTTGCCCAAGATGATCCAGTTTTGACCAAAATGGTCCCCTAATCAGAAAACTCCACCAAATCCCGTATTATTTCGATCAGGATGAAAACAGCTGGGTCCAAATTTGCCTCTATAAGGCAGATTTTGACCAAGATCTCTGGAGTTGGGTTGAAATCTGCCTCACAGAGGCTAATTTCATCTGAAACCAATCGGGTATGGGTCGAAATCAACTTTACACATACGAGATTTGGATCAAAATTCACCTAAAATTGGTTCAAACTTATGGATTTATGCTTAATCTTCCTCCTTCACACCTCAAACACCAAAACACTCGAAAACCACATCAAATCTACCTAAAACATATAATATGTGGGTGAAATATACATGAAATGACCACAAACAAGCACACAAAAAGTATACGTTTCACACACATACCAACTAGCAACACTACCAGGACAACCAACCTCACCTCCAAATCAACAAGTAACACGTCAGCTACTTAGTCCACATCACAAACTTGATTTACTCGACTTTCACCACAGGTGATGGCAGATTCGAGGATGAAAGGGTTGTTTTTTTGCTGTAAGAAACTCTATACACCAGAGCATTCGTTTTTTATGAAAGAATTGAGATTTATGGTTGCAAATGCTAATGAAATAGTGGATCTTCAGCAATCTAAATATTTTGAATCTACAGGGTTGGAAGAGTAAATAGGTGATCATCGGGATGAACTAAAGGAAGAAGGTGCACTTCCTATACACTTAATGGATGGAATCTCGAGTCCTCGTACTATGCATATGTATGGAGTGATGTTGCATTAAACTATTATTGATAATGCCACAAGACACAATTTTATTTCTTGTTTTGTGGTCACTATCCTGCACGTCCAACCAAACAAGGTTGCAATAATTGGGAGATGGACGACAATGAAAATCTGGAGGGGTGTGCAAGAGACTTGAATTAGCTTTTTTTGGGTTGCAATGTTTTGGCAAATTATTTTATGTTCGGCTTGGAATGGGTGAACATGATTTTGGGAGTGGCTTGGTTGGCTACTCTAAGCGAGATGAGCACGAACTAGAAGATGCTCACAATGGGCTTCAACTAGAATGACAGACAGGGGGTATTGTGAAGGGATCCAACTCTTTGTCACCAATTAGCGGGATATCAAACTTTGGTTCAAACTCGTAAAGTGGAATTTTGGAATAAGAGCCCATGAAGTTGTTGGCCCCAGAGGGAGATTGTTTATCGGGGATATAAGACAAGTTCGAAAGATAAGATTGAGAAGCTGCTGGCTAATATGTTTCTAGTTGGGATCATTCGTACAAGTTACGAGCCTGCTTTTGAGCACGGTGTTTTGGTGAAGAAGAAATACAAGAGCTGGCAGTTTTGTGTGGACTACAGAGAATTAAATAAAGTAACACTACCCGATAAATATCCCATACCTATAATACAAGAGATGTTGGATGGGATGTTTAGGGTTGTGGTATTCTCGAAGATTGATCTACAATGTGGTTACCATGAGATTTGGGTCATAGAGAGAAACATTCACAAGATGGCCTTTCGAACACATAGTGGACATTATGAGTTCTTGGTGATGCTGTTCAACTTAACAAATGTGCCGGCAACCTTTTCGTCTGCTATGAATGATATATTCAGACCCTATGTACGGAAGTTTGTGCTGGTTTTATTTTATGATATTCTAATCTACAGTTCATTTTGACAGAAGCACGGTACACACATTTAGATAGTATTACAGATTCTGAAGGAACATTAATTAAAAGATAATCGGATGAAGTGCGCATTTCGATGCTGCAAGGTGGAGTATTTGAGCCACATAATATTTGAGGAAGGAGAAGAGATGGGCCTTGAAAGGGTTAGTGCGGTGGTGGAATGACAGCAACCACAACCTGTTTGCGAGGTGAAGGGATCTTTGGGCCTTACAGGTTGCTATCAATAGTGGGAGTACGGCCTCATTGAGAGGCCACACTGAACTCTCGAAGAACTTAGCGCCAAAGGGTTTTCATTGGTCGAGGGAGGCCGAAACAACATTTATAAATTTGAAGCAGGCTCTTACCGAGACTCCAATGCTTGATATGCTCCAGTTCGATCAGTTGTTTGTTGTGGAGTGTGATGCCTCCGGGATTAGTATTCGCACTATTCTTATGCAAGAAAGGAGACCAATTTTCTTTTTCTACAAGTCACTAGCCAATCATACGCTATTAAAATCCGCTTACGTTAGGGAATGATGGGTCTTGCTTTAGCAGTACAACATTGGTGACCCTATTTGGGGGGAAAAGGTTTATAGTTGGGAGTGACCATCAGAGCTTGAAGCACTTATTAACAAAAAACATCATTTCACCGGCATAACAATTCTGGGTTGCGAAGCTGATAGGGTACGATTTCATGATTGAGTACAAAATTGGGAAGTCAAATGCATCGGCTGATGCCTTATCTTAGTGGAATAGGGAGGTCTTGTTAGTGGCGGTGAGTGTACCAGAGTGGTTGGGACTCATTGATGTGGGGAGGAACAATGGTGATATGTGTATATTAGTGGCATTATGAAGGAAGTTCCAAAGAACCCAAAGTTCAGACCTGGTTTCAAGCTGCGTGGTGATAAATTGTTTTTAAAGGGAGGTTGGTTTTGGCCATTTATTTTAAGTGGATTCCTCAATTATTGCATAAGTTTCTTGTTAGCCCTTCAGTGGCATGATGGAGCATTCCGCACTTATGGCCAACTAGCTATGAAAGTCTATTGGATTGGCATGTTTCATAAGGTACAACAGTATGTTTCTCAATGCTTGATTTGTCAGAAATCCAAATATAGAACAATGTCACCAACTGGGTTGTTACGATTGTTGCCTGTACCGAATATTATTTGGGAAGATATTTCAATAAATTTCACCAGTTTCCTGCCTAAATCTATGGGACATTCTTTTATTACAGTGTTGGTGGATCGATTGTCAAAGTATGGATAGTTTGGGGCATTAAAATCGCCAATTATGATCCAAACTGTAGTAGAGGCATTTACTAAAGATATTAGAACCGGAGGATTTCTCTTCTTTATCTTCTTGTCCAATTGTAATTATATATTAAAATCATAGATTTAATTCTTCATCTTGTAGGATTAAATATGTTGCGCTAGGAATTCAAAGGTTTTAATCCCTATGTGCAAGAATCTAAGATAATAGAGTTATCCAGGTATTCCTATATCTCTGCTCAACAATTTAATTTTAATAGGAGCATGCTATGATTCTTTATTATACATAGAAATTATTTGACATCCATAGATCGATCCAAATTTATTTTTGGGTTTTTGTAATTTGACTCACAATAAAATCCCAACAGTTTACTACTAGTGGTAATGGATTTGGTCAAATCCGCTGCCACTGGGTTGCTCTCTTCCGTGTTGTTGTGGTGGTGGATTTGATTTACTGCTACCATGTTATTCCGGGCTCTGCTCGTTTCTTGATCATCTTTGCACGATGTGGGTGGAGCCCTTCTAATTTTCTAGCTATGAGTTGATTATTGTTTAGTTTAGCAGCAATCAATCTGGCACATGAATAGGAAACAAGAAAGGGATGATGGCTTGGTGCTTCTACATCGTAGGTTCGGGGGAGTGACATTGTCGGAGCATGAGGATAGTTCTTTAAGAGGTACAACATCCTATTTTTGCAACCCTGGACCTAGGAAAAGTTTTAGGGGAAGTTAGATCTTGAACCTTTTCTTAGTCTTCCACTATTTCAACTGCTCTGAATAAGGTTCATTGTAGTGGCTCATTTCTGATAGATGCCTTACGATATCTTCCTCTTTCACAATTTGCTTGGATATAATTGTTCTTTATAAATAAACAACTCTTTTCTTATTTTGAAAT
Organism: Plectranthus barbatus; assembly: GCA_026898455.1. Classification (NCBI taxonomy): domain Eukaryota; kingdom Viridiplantae; phylum Streptophyta; class Magnoliopsida; order Lamiales; family Lamiaceae; genus Plectranthus; species Plectranthus barbatus. Next base: position 67,554 of record JAPKLW010001034.1, on the reverse strand, counting down.
GTAGCTAAGGTGAATAAATTTCAATTTGTACTTCCATTAAAAATGAATAAATATGTAATGTTTTTACCCTTTGTATTGCACTTTACTACTTCCTCTTTGTATCTGTCTGCTAAAATATGGCTGGAGCGAGACTCCAAGACTTTTCACAGCGTATCGAGAGTATCTTACAAGTATGTAGTTCAAATCTATTTAATTCCAATAAATGTTGAAGCATATGTGGGTTTGTGTCTGGGCTTACTATTGGCAAATGATGTCAAATCATTCTTCGGATTGATTTTGGGCTTATAGTTGGCCGAAGTTGTCGAATTTGGCTTGTACATAGAACATTAAAATATTCCTGAGAGTTGAAGCTCATGGTTCAAGATTTATACATTGGTAAGACTAGGGGTGTATTGTTGTCATTCGTGGGTAGCATTTTCTTACTAGCTCTGATTAACATGGTTTTCGAAGTGGTCCGAGTATATTTATTTGGCTATTGTCTCGGGATCAAGAGATCTAATAATTTTTTTTGAATACATGTATCATTTCTCAAGATTCTCTACGTCATTCAGATTTTTGGGCCTGCAGTAACTATTACGGCATAAATAGGCTATTCTTACTGCAATAATTGCCATGCATATTTCTTTGAACATCACCACCATTTAGTTTCCAAAATCTCGATTAGACATCTAGAATTTTGCTCATTTAAGAGTTGGTGGGAACAAGATCACAACACCCATGTGCAAATCATGTTTGGTTGTGTGGCCATAACATATGAATGCTTACTTCCTAGTACTTGGCGATGACAAGTTTATATTTTTGATGAAAATTTTATAAGAGAGGAAGACCTCCAGATAGGAGTACAACATCAACACTAAATTTCTCATGGAAAATGATAAAGTCAAGATTTACTTCTCATGGCAAATGAACAAGTCTGATCCATCATAATAAATTCAACTGCAAGATGGACATGTAGAGGAAGGATCTGACGAGATGGTGAGCCTCAACAAATCTGACATTCAATTGCCTTCCATTTCCATGATGGCGGGGAAGGTGGGGTGATTTTATCTCTGGTGCTGGCTGACCATCGCAGACTGAGCGGGCTACGAAGATGAGAAAGCAGATGCTTTTAGAAAGATGGTCTCAACACTTCAAGGTGTTCTTGGTCCTAAGGTCAGAAGGTGCTCGCCTTGCTATCGGGGGGGCCTCAGTGTATGGAACTTCACCAATCTTACTTTCCTCGTGGCTTGAAGAAGATTAGCTCCAACCCCAGGATGAAGCACTGACATAGTTTTTCATAAGGTGTTGTCATGTCTTCGAAGATAAGAGACTAGGGCAACCTAAGACATATATTTGGCCCTGCTCTGCCAATCCCCCTCTGTCAAAGAGTTGTCGGATCCCTAGACATTATTCCGGTGAGTGATAACCGCAGAAAGCAGTGAGCAAATAATATTTTTTTACACCCGAAGGTGGTCGATCCCTCAGAAACTATACAACGAACTACCCAAAGTACTAGCTATAATTTCTAGAACATAGAAGTTTGAGGATTTTAGAGAAGGGATTTGGTTTTGAAAAGTAAAGATGGCAATACATAAAAAGTAAAGGTTTTGGAAAACAATTAAAGGAAAACACAGATCCTAGGGCATATATTCTAATCATCAACATGCAATATCCATCAACTCAGCAATGGGGAAACAATAGATTTTAGTGGATTAAATTCCTTGGTCTCGCAATTAAATCCTAGATTACTAAACAGTGACTTTATCATCTCGGTCTCAAGAACACCAATTTAGTTAATCTCAATAATCATCTAATTAATTCATATACGAGTTTCTTCCTTTTGAGATAGAAAACAATTATAGTTAATTCTCTCATCCTATTAACAATCTTCACCTCTCGGTCCTTCGATTGATAACTTTAAACCTAGACTCAAATTTATCTCTCGATCAATCTTTAAATCTAGATTATAAAATTAAACTCAAAAAATTAAACCATGCTATTCGAGTTGATTTCAATTAGCATGCATCAGAAAAGAATACACATAGCCCTAGAATCTGTTAGGGTTCTAGCCACAAAACATGACTAGAAATAAAGCAAACATATTATTAATTAACTTACAATTGAAAAAAGAACCTTGAATGTCTTGGAAAAACTCCAATGTTACAATATACTCCCAAAAATCCAAACCTAATTTCGTGCAAAATAAGTCCATATTTATAGAGGAGAGAAAAAGACCTAATCTGGGTATTGGGCTAAAATAACAAAAATTGCTAAAACAGGCACAAAACTCCTTTTCTGGCATCTGTTACGATCGACAGGCGTGTTGTCGATCGACACACAAGTTAGGTCGAAATCCAAGATTATTGCTTGTGTCAATCCGCGAACTCGTTCTCCCTGTTGGTCGACACTGGCCCTGTCGACCGACACGCCTGCATTTGTCGAGCCTCTCTTCCATTGCCTTGCTTTCGATCGACATCCGACCTTTGTGTCGATCGACTTGCACCACGTCGATCGACACAGAGGTCCTGCTTTGAGTTTTTAGCTTCGTCTTCCAACTTTGGTCGACTTCCCATGCGTCAATCGAAGCGGCAACTCCGTGTAACTCGACTCTTTCATCATTTCACCTCATTTTAGCCCTAAATACCTGCAAAACTTACCACAAAGGGCATAACATCCTCTAAAACAATCTAATGCACAGAAATAAGTAAAAACATAAACTAATTGCACTAAAACAATGGAGAAAAATATAGATATGTGAGTACAAATATGAGTTTATCAGTGAGTTCTTTCCATCTTCCTCCAATCTCTTTTTAGTGTGAGGAGAAATTTATGGGTTTTGGAGCAGCATATGAAAGAGTGTATACTTTCGTCATTATCCTTTTATGATCTACTTTCATTGGTTGTACAACTTTGGAGGATACCCTTCTTCTTTGTACTTTGTATTATTTTTAGCAGAATGAATAAGAATGATTTATTCTTGTACTATGTGTCTGATGTATGAGTATGTCTGAACCTCTAAGTATCCTATGGGCTTACAATTGCCAATGATCAAAGATTTGCCCAAATTCTGAATTTTGTAGATGAAGTCATGAATCTCGATCAAATCTATATTATTTTTTCTTACGATATATCTTATAAGGGAGTTATATCTACTCATATAGGAAATTAGCCTTTATAGAGAGTTAAAATAAGAAATCTGACCAGGATGTTTCTTTGTTTCGAGAGAGTTTAACAGTTTCTTAGACTTGTTTTAGGAGTGAAAGTAAATTTCATTCAAAGCTGCTCTAATCTTTGAGCTGACTAGATTGCCATCGGATCGAACCTCGAATAACTCTTGCTCAAAAGAGCATTTTATTGCATGTCGATTGTCCGATGTATGTTTGAAAGCTCTAGCTACTTTGTGGTGAGGAAGGCAACACAGGGTGGTCATTCTATTACCTAGGACTCCTATTGTTTCTCCATCCACTGAGGAACTAGTATGGGATGAATTATTGCAGCTTTTCCCTATTCGCCTCCTTATTTAAGGATTTGGAGGATGAAATTGGAAAGCAGGGTGTTGGACTTTACTACCGCTGTGGTGCGTCTTTCAGAAGGTCGTGAAAAGAAGAAAGAGGAGTTGTTGGAGGGATGAAGTCAGATGATCTCGTGATTATGATGTTTCTCTATTTTTTCATATAAAGATATTTCTAAGAGTTGTCTTGTTCTCACTATCTCCACCCAACCTTCTCTTTTTTTTCCTTCTTTTTTTTCAAGTTATTTTACTCTTATCCTATTTTTTTCCTTCAATGATGAAAAGTTTTATGTATCCACTTCTTTGGATCTGCTCCATTCTATTGTCATTGGCTCCAAAATGAAAACAACTAGAGGGTGGTGGTGAGAAGACATCATTATGCATATTGTGGCAGAGATAGTGAAATTTAGTAAACGGGATAAGTCATTGTTCGAGCTTTGATCGGTGGTCGAAGTAGTCGAAGCATTACAATCGTCCTCTATTACAGATATAAGCTTTCAGATTTTATGCCATTGACTAAAGACCTTTGATGCACTATTGGACCTGCTGAGATCGGTTGAATAGGCAGAAATTGTGGATTCGGACATTGGGCTATTGCGATGGGCTGGGTTTGTACTTGTTTTTGGGCCACATCGAATTTGGACCCCAACATACAAGGTACTATTTCACTTTATTGTGTGATTTTAAAACTTTTCCACTCGTTGAGTAAAACAAGCCCGGGAATGTGGACAAGAATTTGAAACTTTATATCCTTTATTTTGTTTACTGTTTTTCTGATTTTTAGGCAAATTTTTAAAAAATTTCAATGGTTAAGTTGTCGATTTGTGAGTTTAAATTTGAACTATTTCTCCATAAAACATGATTGTGTGATCTATGATCGATCCTAATCTAGATTGACTTGATTGTGAATGTATTTGAGTAGCCTATGATTTTACAATATCACATGAGGAATTATTTAATTTTTTATACTTGCACTTGTATGACTGATTAGTTTGAATCTGATGTTTGTAACGAACAAAAATAACCATGTGAGATATGACCCTTAATTTCTTCTATGCGAGTTTATCATGTTCCGTTACATTATGTTTAAAACTTGTTGTATTTAGCTTTTAAGGTTGCATAGTGTGCACAGGTAATGAAAAGATTTTAGGTCATCTTTGTTAGTCAATTAAGCCTAAACATTATCCCTTTCACATTAAAATTATCCCTAGTCCACCCATTCGAGACTTTCTTCATTTATTTTTACCTTGTCTATGAGATTTCCATGAGGTGAGGTGGTTTTCCTCTTTTCTATGAGTCTATGATGGTGAATTAATAGATTGTTTTAATTGTGGTTTGGATAAATATATTATAGTTGGTGAAGCTGAGATGTTGAGAGCTCTAAAAAAAATTAAAAATGTTCTAATAAACTCTATGAAAACAATAATTTATATGAAAACAATAATTTATAAATAACATAAAAGGATTGAAAAAAGTTGTTTTGATTTTGAATTGTTATATTTACGTAGAAAATGTGGAAGCATAGAATAAGGGTGTAGAGAAATAATTCCCTTTATTTCACTTGAATAATAATGATTTACAAGTAGGTATATATAGACGCAAAGCGTATCTATCTAACCTAATATTACAAGATATACATAATCTAAACTAACTTGATATACAAGATACAAATCTAATATATATCTCAAGACCCCCCCGCAAGCGAAGACGAATATAGACGAAGCTTGGAACAAAAATAATCAAAGAGTTTTCGTGACAGGCTCTTAGTGAAGATGTCGGCTACTTGTTCTTCAGAGCTAATAAATTTCGTTCGCAACTTGTTCGAGCAGACCAACTCACGTACAAAATGATAATCAATGTCAATATGTTTTGCTCTCTTGTGAGAAATCGGATTCTGAGTAAGAAAAAGTGCACTCGAATTATCTGAGAAGATGCAAGGGGACGACGCGAGATTTACACGTAACTCTCGTAGCAAGTTTTCCACCCATAATACCTCGGAGGCAGTATTTGCTATGGCACGGTATTCTGATTCACAACTTGAACGAGAAACTGTGGGTTGTTTCTTTGCACTCCAAGAAATAAGATTAGGGCCAAGGAAAATAGAATAACCATATGTTGAGCGCCGTGTGTCAGGACATCTCGCCCAATCAGCATCAGAGAAAGCATGCAGAGTGGGCGAACCTTTGGAAAAAGTGAGACCAAACCGAACTATTCCTTTGACATAGAGAAGAATACGCTTCAGTCCTTGAAAGTGCTCGATAGTAGGCGATTTCAGATATTGGCTCAAAGTGTTGACGGAGTAAGCAATATCTGGCCGGGTGATGGTAAGGTATTGAAGCGCGCCAAGTAAGGATCGATAGAGATCGTAGGGTCTTCGAAGGAGGCTCCGTCGGCAACATATGTGGCACCAGGAGCTAAAGAAGTTGATACTGGTTTAGCATCGATCATATTCGCACGCTTAAGAATGTCCAGAGCGTACTTGGTTTGAGTGAGAAATAGACCTGTAGAGGAGTGATGATCCTCTAACCCGAGAAAGTAGCCAAGTTTACCAAGATCTTTCGTAGAGAATTCCTTGTGTAATCGAGCCATGAGAGCAGAGATAGCGGATGTGTTATTCCCGGTGATGATGATATCATCAACATATACCAGCAGGTAGATTAGATCTGAGTTCTGATGAAACACAAATAGAGAGGTATCAGATGAACTGCAGAGAAAACCAATTGATAGAAGAAAGGACCGAAATCTCTGGTACCAAGCCAGATGAGCTTGGCGAAGGCCATAGATTGCCTTCTGAAGACGGCAAACATGCGATGGGAAGCGATAGTCGATGAAGCCAGGGGGCTGCTCCATGTACACCGGTGTAGATAGTATACCATTTAAAAAAGCATTTTTGACGTCTAGTTGATGTAGAGGCCAAGAATTCATCACAACAACGGCAAGGACAATACGGACTGTTGAGGCTTTGACAACAGGGCTAAACGTATGAGTGAAATCAAACCCAGGTACTTGGTTAAACCCTTGAGCCACAAGACGGGCTTTATAACGATCAACCGAACCATCTGCCTTGACCTTTGTGCGGTATACCCATTTATAGCCAACCACGTTGGCGTGAGTGGGACGCGGAATTAACGTCCATGTATTGTTATGATGAAGAGCCGAGAGTTCCTCTTTCATTGCATGGATCCATTCCGGAACTTGGAGTGCCGTCTTAATGCCACGCGGTTCAGGCAACGCTGCAGAAACAGAAAACACAGAAACCAAATTAATGTCAACCGAATAACGAGGTTTGAAGATCCCCGATTTTGCGCGCGTCTGCATGGGATGACGGCTCTCATGCGGGGAAGAAGGCACGACAGGAGGATCAGGCTGAGCATTAATAGGAAGTGGATCGGGAGCCTCATGTATAGGAGGAGGAGGAGAGCGGGGCGGTGACGCGGGCGGTGGAGAGTGAGGCAGAGGTGTTTGGTTTGATTGGCAAAGGACGCAAGGAGGAGACGAGCGAGGAGCTTCGCCTGTGGAGGAGATAGTTTCACCGACGGGAAGAGGAGGAGATGATGGTGAATCAAAATACTCAGTAAGCTCCAAACGAGAGAGAGATTGTGGTGTGCCTACTTTAGAGTAAGGAAATAGGGTTTCGTCGAAGTGAGCATGACGAGTAATGTATACTCGAGATGTGATAGGGTCTAGACATCGATAACCCTTGTGACTGGTACTGTAGCCTACAAAAACACATGGAAGACTACGAGGTTGGAGTTTATGTTTGGTGTAATCACGAAGACACGAAAAAACCCGACACCCAAAAATCCTAAACGAGGCATAGGAGGGTGAGGAATGGTATATGAGTTCGTAGGGAGAGATGTTTTGAAGTATTGGAGTGGGAAGTCTGTTTATGATATAAACAACTGATACCATGTAGAGAAATAATTCCCTTTATTTCACTTGAATAATAATGATTTACAAGTAGGTATATATAGACGCAAAGCGTATCTATCTAACCTAATATTACAAGATATACATAATCTAAACTAACTTGATATACAAGATACAAATCTAATATATATCTCAAGAAAGGGAATGGAAATTTTTTTAGAGTAGCTGATTCAATGTATTTTTATCAATTGACCATATTTCCCTATATTTTCGCATAAAAAGCCTATATTAAAACATAGAATTAAGTTCTATTTGATTTTAGTCTTGTGTGCACATTTAAGTAGTGGAGAATTTCGAATATTTGCAAGTCTATGGTAGATTCTAATTCATTCATGATTTGATAGTATACACATTAGCCTTAACACTTGTGGGTAGAGCGAAACACTGTCGTGTGAGTTTCTTCCTAGTAAAGTGATTTTTTCGAACTTGTATCTTCTTGCTTGTGAGTTGTTGAAAATCTCAGACTTTGAATGCGATAGATCTTGTTTGCACACTTCATTTCCATGAACTTTATATGTATTCTTTGCTTTTGATCGAGGAAAGTGAAATATTCAAGTTTGGGGGAGTTGATAAGTTCATATTTATTCACTTATCTATAGCATTTTATGATTCTTTCCTTAGTTTTTTTAATGTTATTTCTTTGCATAAAAGTGTTTTAGTACTTGGTTAATTTAGGCTTAGTGGAGGATTTGTAGGTTTTTGGTGACTTGAATCAAGTGAAAGAGCAAAGGAAGAAGAATTCCGAAAATTAAGCTTTGTGACGGTCATTGTGAGTGTTGCAGTGGTCGAAGCAAGAAATATTTTGTGTGGTTGATGTGAGTGCTGCAACGGTCTAAGTGTTAAATTAGATTTAAAACCAGAAGAACGTGGCGGTCGAGGCAACAATTTGGGTAAGTATAAAAACATCATTTTTAGTCTTTTTTCCTTGTATATCTTCTTTCCATTTCCTAATATCCCACCTCTTGTATAAATAGAGGTATTATGCACAAAAATTATAGGCGCCAGACCCTAGATTTACTTTTGTTTTTGTTTTTCATTTTAATATTTATATTCAGTTTGAGTTGTGGAAGATTAAGAGTTCAAAATTGACAAACTTGGATTCAGATTCTTCCTTATTTTCATTATTTTTATTTTATGCAATTTAAATACATGTTCTCTATTTCAATTATGACTTTTAATTTTTAAATTATGAGTAACTAAATACCTAGTAGTATCTAGTGTTAACAATTACTGGATGCATGATACGTTTAACTAATTTGTTATTTTCATGCTGATAGTTTATGATTTACTAGTTTAAACCTCAATCTAATTTAACTAATCATTAATTTATATTGCTAACTGTTATTTGAGGCCGAGAGAAGATAATAATAGCAAGATAGGAAATCGTAATATAATTAATTAATTGTCCGACTAAGAAGTAAAATAATCATAAGGATTAAATATGAGGTTTTATGGTAACATTAATATGTGTTGTAAAAAGTAAAAAAGACACGTACTAAAGATCTATATTGTTCTTGCCCGACCAAGGAAGTAACAATCATTTATCTGATTTTCTTACTTGTTGCCAAATTTAATTTGATAATTAATTTATCTAATCATCGCATGTTATCCAGAATAGGAGTTAAACCTTATGATATGTGCTTTTCATATTTAATTTAATTCTTAGTTTTATTTGCTTTGCTTAGTTGATAAATGATATTCTCTTAATTGGGTTGCTTAAACAATAATATGAAAAACTATATTTTGGTATGTAGGACTATTATGTTATATCAGTCTCCGAGGGAATGATAATTTATCTTTGCTAATTTATTGCTAGTATCACATGCTAATAATTTAGCGATTAGTTACACACACACTCGATCCTACGATTATTACGCCCACTTTCTCATGCTCAAGCTTTAAATCGCACTCTAAAGCTTTCAAGCTCTTTGTGAATCTTGCACAAGACCACCGTGCATCTTCAACACGAGATCAAGATCACTAGAGACTGGAGACCGACCAACTGATCCTGAACAAAGGCTTTGAGACATCACAGGTGGTTGGATCAAAACCAAAATTTGACGTTCAAAAAGAAAACTCAAACCTTTATATTTTGTGACTAAGAATTATGGTGGAAACACTCAGTTAGTAGAAGAACCGACGCTGTTATCCGTGTTCAAGTACTGTGGGTAGCTGAAGTTGCAGAAGGAAGGGCCTAATTCGTGAAGAATGGTAAAGCTCAACCAACTGCGGTGCTTGTGACCGAGGACAACTGATGTCCTCCATTAGAGAAGATCAACAGTTGTCTATGGTATACAACTGAAGATAGATAATTTCATTCTTAAATAAACGAAGAGTGGACATAAGAAAATTTAGTTTCCAAACCACTAGTATAATTCCTTTATTATTTTTATTGCTTTCAATTTATCATTTTACACCACACTCTATTTATTTGAGTCCCAACAACTATCGATTGTTAGAGTATATCTAAACTTAACATAATACATGGTCGGCTAAGTAAAGCTTTCGACTGACAAATGAATCCTCAAGAGTTAGTTGATAACATAACTCAGGCCAATCAAGTTTAAAATTTTGGATTTTGCGCGAGCATTAACTTTGAGACCAACCCCCGCTGTGAAAAAGAATTGTAGTTCAGGAGGAACTGACACACTGGAAGAACAATTAAAGTACAAGTTTAGCTGAAACTCAAGTCCTTGATACTTTCATAAGTTAGCTGACACAAGCATGAGTACTTCTGATTACCATGAGGACATCCGAAATAGACAAAAGAGGAAGTGCTGACGAGCTCCTCAAAGACATTGTTTCAAGGGTAGAATACTAAGTTCAGAAAGGTGGGGAACATGGTATTATCCGCTGGTGAAAGAAGGAATATCCATTGATCTGGACTAGAGCATGAAAGGCGGAGAAAGTTGTGAAACTGTATAATTTCGTACAACAATAGAAACCTGCAAAAAATATGGGTTAACTCACTGGCTTCCCAACAACTACTAATTATAAAAAAAGCCTACAAATACCCCCAACAAAGAGAGAGGCTAGGTTACCAATCCTAACGATTCAAGACCTAAGGCTCTCTTAAGCCTTACGTTTTCCGTAACACAAGACAACCAAAGTTCGACCAGCTAATCTCTAGCTTCCTAGTTAATAGAAACTAACCAAATTGTAGAACCCTGACGAGAACAAAAACCTTCAACCCTGTAGCTGATGGAGCTCAGCACGTGAAGTGTGGTGAAGAGACGTCGACTTGTTGTGCATGTAACCAAAGATAGAAGAAACCGCTCGTTAGAGATGAAGGAAAGTAGTAACCTATATTAAATTTTTGTGTACAACTAAAGTTAGTGGATTACGTTCACAGATAATGTAGAGTGTTCGTAGGAACAATTGGTTTTGAATCACTATAAACTTTTTATCTCTGCACTTGATTTTGAGTTATTTCCTTTGCATTCACTTATGAATTAGTTTAAAACTTGACAACTGAAAGTTGTTGAAGTATATATGGAACTAAATCTAACACCCGCTTGGCCTGAGTGTTTTGTAGCTGACAAATAACTAATTCAACTGATAACTTAATCAAGCCCACACACTTCCTCCAATCGTTTCCGCACGCGCTATAACTCTAAACAGGGACAATAAATAACTAATATTTTAAATATAATCTAAATTTGGAAAGTTCATTTATGTTCAGCTAAGACTCAATTAAGCTTGTGAACATTACAATATTCAACTAAAATGCTTGAAACTCGGTTCAATGATAAACAAGTCAAACTTTAATAAAGTACTACTTAACTGATCAACTCAATTACACCTCTATATATTTCCTATTATACAAATTGAGCCACAATATTAAAGTAATCGTGTTTTACCTATGGACAATTCATTGCTACTTGCTAGGGTTTTTAATTAAGTGTATTCTGTTTTTATATTTTATATATATTATTTAAATGAAAAAGAACGTTTCTAACAGAATATATGCTCATTTGGTCATAAATAAATGTTCAATAATTTCAAAGAAATAAATAATAATAATTCGTCCCTTAATATTTATTACGTCAGTTAAGCATAGAAAAAAAATTAAAACAATATTTTATGTGCAAGATTAAGTACGCAAATTATTCCATACAAATTGACATAATAAATATAGGTTTTTGGATTTCGTACCTAACAGCCAGCCTGTATGCCATCTACATACGTACATAACTCAATTATTTGTAATAAAAATAATACAAAAATATGAAGAATGAATTTTCACACTTAATCTATACACTCAATCAGGGGTGATCAACTGATCATTATTCAAGCTGGGACAAGTTACTCAAAATTAATTTGAAAAACTCAAAACGAGTAAATATTAATTAATTTATCAAATAATTTGTCATATATTGTTCTTAAGTGATTTTCTTTTTCTTTAACGAGTCGTGCCTTTTAACTGTATATATTATACTAAAAAAATAATATATTAAAAAAAATCTCAACCATTAATTTAATTAGCCTAAAGAATCAAATTTGTTCCTATTTAAAGCATATTTTATTTTCAATATATTGAATATAATCGATATTAGATATACCTGTACTGTTATTAAAATCTAATGAGACTTAATTTTGGGTATGGTATCTGTGCGCACGTAACAGGAATCAATTAAAAAAGGGAGGAGGACTAAAAAATTAATGCAACAGACAAATTATAACATTATTTTTCCTTATTTCTTAATTGAAATAAACTATGTACTATATTTAGGAGTATCGGGAGCATGATACGATGAGATTATGTAATTATTCTTCAGACATATTTTATGCATGAAAATCAATTACATATCTTGTATAGATGTAAA
>JAPKLW010001034.1:26035-55298 GCA_026898455.1 Plectranthus barbatus | reverse complement strand
AGTGCTAAAATTAAAGTTTGTGCTAAATAGGAATGAATCTCAGTCATTGGATTGATAGCATCAATGGTTGAGATTAAAGCATAAAGATTAAAAAATTAAGCATAATTTCCGTTCGTGCTTAATTGTTTTATAAATTGTACTTAATTCGATTAAGCATGATTTATAAAGCAAAAAAGCATAAAATCTGGGAAAATGTTTTAATCTCACCCATTGAATTTTTTAGATGAAGGGTGTAGATTGATTCCTATTTAGCACAAACTAATTTTTAGTATGTGAGTCACTCCCTATATATATATATATATATAGAGGAGGGATCATGTAAAAAAAAATCCCCATGTGAGAAAAAAGAATGAATCATGTCCATCAGATCTAAAAAAATCAATGGTTGATATTGAATCAAGCAACAACTAAAATGCAATCAAGCAACAAAATAATCAAGCAACAACTAAAGCACAATCAAGCAACATTGCAATCAAGCAACATTGCAATCAAGCAACGACCTGAACACAATCAAGCAACGTCGTGAATGCAATCAAGCACCTTTCTCACTTTCTCACGTTAAGAATTTTCTCACTGGATCCGCTCCCTATATATATATATATATATATATATATATATATATATATATGAGAGTGATCATATGAGAACTCCCCTTACCATGTGAAAATAAGAACTAATCTCGGCCATCCAATTGGTGATCCAACGCTCAAGACTAAATAAATTACGTCTGCATTATAGTGTAGTAAAAAATGCATTCAAGGGTAATTTTGTAATATTTTTTCTCTCTCCTCTAAAATCATCCTAAATCTTTAAATGATCATATCTCCTTCGATTTAGATTATTTTTTAATGTAGCATATATCAAATTAAAGGTAATTTAATTATCTTTCAAATGAAATCCCTATTGCATATATTTCGATTTAAAAATCATCGTAAAAAATGAAAATTAGTGATTATATGCATAATTCTCGTAACAGTACACGAATGTTTATATAATGAATGAAGTTGCACAATATAATGCATGAAGTTATATTATATAATGCAAAATATGATAGATAAAATGCAATAACATTTTTTCCTCCAAGATGAAAAAAAAAATTCATTATCTTTGCATACTATAGATAATATCATAGTTGTTATAAAAGTTGATCATATATTACTTGTTTTTAATTATGTATTTTTTTTATATTATATAAATGTATATTATAATATTATATAATGCATGTTTGTTAGGTATATAATAAATGTTTGCTAGGTATATAATGCATGTCGAGGTCAATATAAATGAAGTTATATAATGAATACAATTGCATAATATAATGCAGAATATGATAGATAAAATGCAACATATTTATTTCAGCGAAATCATCATTCATCATTATATTTGCACGTGCTATGTATTATATAACAATAACATATGAATTATAATGAAAGTAATATAATTTCTTTTAAATAAAAGTAATACCATATATAATATGCATAATTCTCGTAACAGTACAAAAATTCTTATATAATGAATGCAATTGCACATTATAATGCATGAAGTTACAGTATATAATGCAGAATATGATAGATAAAATGTAACATGTTTATTTCAGCGAAATCATCATTCATTATTATATTTGCACTTGTTATATATTATATAGTAATAACATATGTATTATAATGAAAGTAATATAATTTTTCTCTAAAACAAAAGTAATACCATATATAATGGACGAAGTAATACCGTATAATGATAGTAATATTGTTCTAAAATAAGAGTAATACCATATTATAATGTAGGAAGAAGTTTGTTAGGTATATAATGAATGTTTGGTATATAATGCATGTTTCCTATGCATATAATGTATTTTTGTTAGATATATAATGCATGTCGAGATAGAATATGCAAACAGAATCTTAAATAAGTACAAAATGACAAAAATACCCTATAATGCAGGTTTTTTAAAATAAAATACCCGGAATTTTTTGTAACATCCTGAGCGTTCATTCATCAAAATCAATGGCGAGGATTGGTTCTTATTTCTTATGGTAAGAGTGGTTCTCACTGGATCGCATCCCTATATATATATATAGAAGGGATCATGTAAAAAAAATCTCTCTGTGAGAAAAAAGAATGAATCATGTCCATCAGATCTAAAAAAATCAATGGTTGATATTTAATCAAGCAACAATTAAAACGCAATCAAGCAACAACTAAAACACAATCAAGAAACATTGTAATCAAGCAATGACCTGAATACAATCAAGCAATGTCGTGAATGCGATCAAGCATCTTTCTCATTTTCTCACGTTAAGGTTTATCTCACTCGATGCGATCCAGGTTGAATATATGCCATGAATAAACTACATCCAAGATCTGCCCGTTAATTTGTAAAATCGACGTTCCTGATTTAAAGCAACCGAATGTCATTGTATAGCTCTGTTTGTATCATTATAAGAGTAGTTTTGTCCAAATTGCATTATTTGGAAAGAGAAATAAGATTGTGTGGCAAATTTTTCGGGTGCAGTTACTCAAAAAAATCTACCACGATCTATTCCATAATTTACTCTCAACTTCATTAATGTTTTACCATGATTTAAAGTTAATCATTATCATTATTTATGACTTTGTCTGTCATTGTAAGGTAATTCTGTTAAAGTGTGATAAATTGCAAGGTGAAATAAAATCTTCAGGCTAATTTATCGGGTATGGTTTCAACTTCCACTAATCTATTATCATTGAATGTATAAACAATTTTAATTTTTCGTACAATGATATTGAATAAAGATAACAATGATTTTAAAAGTGTATTAAAAATCAATTCAAATTAAACCGATAATTTTAATAAAATGATATTGAATACATGTAACAATGATAATGTCAACAACGTACAATGCTACATATTAACTGAGTTCACACAAAATAGAAAATATATAAACAATTAGCAAGCAATGTGCGGTTACAAATCTAAAACAATGATGGACTTCAAGAAAATATCATACTAATGAATATGAAATTAGATTTTATATATGATGACACAAATCTAAAAACAATGATGAACTTCGAGAAACATGATAAAAAAAACCCTATGTGATAAAATCACTTAGTAATATAAAAAATAAAAAATTATATTATCAACATTTTCGACGACCATGTGGCAGCTCTTAATGAAGTGCTTGTAGGCCTGCAGGTTGTTGAAGCGACGAACGCCGGACCACACGGTGGAGAAGGGGGCGGCGAGGGGCTGAGTGACGGTGGAGAAGGGGGCGGCGAGGGAGGATTTGGAATGATCAACAGGGTTTTTGTTTAATCCACGTTGAGCATGTGTATAGATAAAAAAGAATTTGGAAAGATATGTTTAATATTTGATTTAGCATGAAATTAGGTAATTGCCTATTATATAAAATCTACAAAAAATTATCTTAATATTTTCTTCCCATAAAACCCTTTCAATCAAATAAATTTAAAAAAAATTATCTGCCATGTGTCATTAATTCAGCCATCAAATCAATAAAATGGACACCCGGATCTTAGGTCACTGTTCATTCATGGTATTTGGTTCGGATTTGAACGCAAATATATATATATATAAAGAGAGAGAGCGAGAGTTGTGATCATATGTTACCCATCTCCCACATGTTATATGAGACCAAATCTCAACCCTTAATTTTTTAAATCATGTGGCTCATATTTAAACTTGAATTATTCACTAATAAATTTTTAATTTCCTTATTAATCATTAGTAAGGGTTATTTAGTAATCACCACAAGACATCTCTCTCTTATTCCATCCATCTGCTCTCGCTCTTGCTCTCTCTCTCTGCGTGTGAGGATTTTGTATTCTTGGAATAATATGCTTTCTGGGTACGCGAATTTGGGGATGACGAAGGCCGCGAAGAAGCTGTTCGATAGAATGCCTGAAAGGAATGACACAACATAATTATTCACATTTCACTCTTCCAATTGTAACTTCCATCCCGACAGAAGCGACGATGAGACATGCTTGATTTGAGCATTGTTGGTGGTCTGATCGACTGCCACTTGTATGTAACTTTGAGGGTTTTGATTTGCTATGCTTCAATTTATTTTGAATTTTGGGATTAACCTTCAACAGTCCAACTTCGGCTATTTTTCTCTTCATCAACATATATTTTGGCTAGTCTTCATCAGTATTTTTGCAGCCAACAGTTAGTGGTGGTTTTGGGTATATGTTATGCACGGCGGTGCAATTTTTTGGCGACTGTCAGCCAACCAATTTTTACTATGTAGATGTTGCATTATTTATACGATAGTTGATACATTATTTATTCTTTATGTACTACATAATCTTCATAGCGTATTTTTGTTTTATTTTTTAAATATGACTCCAGGTTTTGCTATAATATAAAAATTGTAAATAAGTAATTCAACATATTAATCATAAATAATGTAACATTCATAGCATATTATATATCAAATTAAAGATAATTTAATTCTCTTTCAAACGAAATCCTTATTGCATATGTTCGGAATAAGATAACTGTAGTAAACTAAATAATGTAATAACTAAAAATAAATAACATAGCATAATACAAAAAAATGTAATTCTGTAATATTAATAAATAGAATTAGATAATGCGCGATGAATATAGATAATGCAACATAATGTCATTACATTATTCTTCATATTATGCTGCATTATCAATTCTCCTTATTACTTTATTGATGTTAAATTACTTTTAAATATATCATTACATTATCCTTTATTTTATGTTACATTATTTAGCTTAGGCTATTACATTATTTCGTTTTACGAAGAATATATTATTTCGAACATATGTATAATAGGGATTTCATTTGAAAGATAATTAAATTATCTTTAATTTTATATATAATATGTGGAAAAATAATTTCAATTTAGTGAGTTATGATTATTTAAAGTTTTATAAAAATTTTAGAGGAGAGAGAAAAAGACAATTTTGAGGGACGTGATATTTGTTTCAGATTAATACATAACTGTAGGTGTGAAAATTACTTTGATACCCAATAATGTAGTACGTTACATTAGATAATGCACCGAAAATTTTTCACTTTCAATTTAAATCACAATCGTTGAAATCTTAATCTGAAGGCTAGAATTCGGCCTCATATAACATATAGAGATGAGGTAACCATATAATATATCCCTATATATATATATATTTATAAATTTAATTTATTATATTTATATTATATATATATATATATATATATATATATATAGAGAGAGAGAGAGAGAGAGAGAGTAGTTTTCATATGTTAAAGACTCCCTACATGTAAAATAAGAAAAAATCTGGGAATTTATTTTATTAATCCAATGGTTACGATTATTTTAAGATTTATTAGTTAGTTAAGGAAATTTGGGTATCTTAGTAATTTAGTCTTTAAATCTGAGTAACCGTCATTCTCTTTCATTAGATTTAAACATTCTCTCTTCTCATTTTCTCTTTCCTTACATTATAATTAAACTGTTATATCTTTCTCGATTCAAATTAGTTTTTTTGATTGTATATCAAATTAAACGTATTTTACGACGATTCATATGAAATCCATATTGCATATGTTGAATTTTGAAGATTCACACAAAAACTCTAATTTTTTATTTAGCTGTTATAAGTTCTACATTATATTTACGTTCATAATATAAAATGCATCAATTACGTATAGAAAATGTCCCAAGCAACTGCTTTTTTTCGCATCAATTGATACATATTTTTTTACCTGAACACATTGCATTTTTTGCATTAATCGTATGCTGCATTTTTACTCTCAAGATATTGCATTTTTTTACATTGGAGTATATGCATGTTATATTTTTTCAACATCGCAAAATAAATTTCTTGAATATATATTTTTACATTTTTGCCCTTCAATGCTAGATGATAATACAAATAATGCACCAAAACAGAGACGGATTTAAATTGATCATGATATGCATTGATTTTGATTTTTAATGGCCATATTTTCTTTAACAGCTGGGAAGGTTTTAACACATAATCACTACTTGTTGGTCCCAAAATCAGATTTTGTAAATGCACAATGGAAATATTAAAGAAACTTGCACTTATCCAAACTGGCTATTCTGTACCAGTTTGGTTTGTCAAAGAAGCTTTTTAAGGTGAGGTTTTTGTTAATCGGTTTAGAAGTATAATTCAACACTTGAGTATTAAGTTTTAAACGTATGAAAACTGATAAATAAAAGCTAAAAAAAAACAAACGATTTATAGTGGTTTGGACACAAAAGTCCTACGTCCACTCTTCAATAAGAGTCTGGAAATCTACTAAGTGTCAGATTACACGGTGCTTGATCACTGTAAAACTCTACAGATTAATTGCAGAACAGTGGCAAATAAATTTATAAGTGTACCCTAATGTTATCGAACCCAAAGGAATTGTGTAACGAAATTATTTTATGTACTAGCTATAATCCTAAGATCTATTGTTTGAGTTAACATAAAATTGGGGTTTTGGGTTTTGGAAAATATAGAAAACAGAACTGAAAATTAAAGACTTTTGGAAATCAAATTAAAGACACAGACTCTAGGGCGAACTATCAATCAAAACACATATCAATTAATTAACTTGTTTTGGTGGGAAATCTTAATGTACTATAACTTCTTGGTCGGACAATTATAGCCTAGATTACTAGTATGTGAATGTATATGCTTTGTCGGCCTCAATAACACAATACTAATCAATCTTTCATAAATCCTAAGATTAAACCCTACAATTATTATCTTCCCCTAGGACAGATTGTTAATTGTATTTGAGATCCTTTTCCTGCTATCAATTTTCACTTTTCAGTCCTTCAATCAATAACTGTAAACCTATAATTTATTCTATATCTCGATCTGATTAATTCTAAATCCTAACAATTCAAACAGGAATTCAAAACCAAGCAATTCAATGTAAATCAATTAATATGCAATTGATTGATTTTCGTTGCCCTAGAACCCGCTAGGGTTTCTAGCCACTCATTGCAGATAGAAAACAAAAATAAAACATATTATTAAAGTGCATAAAAAAATAACTTACAAGAAAATAAAGGTTCGTGCTGGAAAATAAAGGATGTTGAATGCTTCCAAAGTTGTAAAGTATGATTCCGGATGATATATGGTGAATAAAACTTGAAAATAAGGCCTATTTATAGTTGTGGATGTGTATCCTATCAAATATAGGGCTTGAGATATGATTTGATTCGAATTTAATGAAAAATCTCGCTAGATTTGCCGCACCTCGACCGAGGTGGGTGAGCATCGGTCGACGCGCGTGTCTTCACCTCGGTCGAGGTCGACTCTCGCCTTGGTCGACGTCGATCTGCGCGGTTTCACGATTTTGGCAATAACATTCACTCCCGAACTCCGATTGACCCGATTCCAGTTGCATTGGAAAGCTAAATCAAAGCTTTATCCATTGCCATGCGCCAATAGCCTGAATTCCTTATGTGGAGAAACTCTTCGCTGCTACTCTTGCACATCACTGCTTTCGGAACGGTTTTCTAGTGAACTTAGCCTTAATCTTGCAGAGACGCACCATGACAAGTATAACACCACATATAATAGACTCATGCATGAATTATATATATAAAATTAATAAAACTACATAAAATAGTAGAAAATAATATATAAGTGAGTGAAATAATGAACTTATCAGTGCTCTCACGATCTATTACTAGCTGGTGAATGCCTCGTCAACCAGTTTACTAGTTTACTTGTCTAGTCCTCTGTCATCCTTCACTTCTCAGCTTCCTGGAGTGTGGGCATACCATGCAGCCTCTGAGCCCGAATTGGGGTTTTTAGAGTTCTCCCCAAAACTAACTATTTGCAGTAGTTGACTTTTGTGTTCTTTCTTGGAGAAAAAGAACACCAAATAAACTCAAGAACAGATGTTCTCAGTCTCGTGTTCACTAAGTGACACACGATAAGCTTGAGAAAGCTTCGAACATTGAGAAAGTAATTTAGCAGAGTTTTGGCTCACTGAAAATTGGATGTTCGGTTATATTGTAGTAGAGTTTAATCTCTTGAAGTCCTCGGCTATTTATAGTTGAGGGTTTTGAGATTTGAATTTAGAGCCATTTAGAAATAAACTAGATATTGTCCAATCTGATGTTTCTATTCTCTGCGGTGGGCACATACTTTTCCGGAAAGCCTGGACCTGCTCCCGCTTTTTCTGACTTTGACTGTTGAATATTAATCTTTGTGTCAGAATGATTATTTTAATCAGTCAGAGGAATCAATACTGAAGTCTTGAGTTTTCAGACTTTAAGGAATCTTCAATCCTTAAGTCTGAACTTGTCTACATCATTCATCAGATGATTCTTTTTGTCTCTATATGCAGGGATTGGAACTTGAGATTCCATGCTGATGTCGTTAGTCTGGAAAGTCCATACTGGCTGACGTCACTCAGTCTAAACATTGATCCCTAGCTGATAAGTTTGATATTGGAAACTGGTGATCAGTTTCTAGCTGGAGTTTCTAAACTGATCAGTTCCAAATTAATCATTCCTAAACAGATCTTTAGTTTTTCTGAGTCCTTTGCGTATCCAAAAGTTGATCCCTAGTAAAATAATCGTGTGCCCGAATTTACTACTTTAATAGAAATAAGTTAGTACCCAAAACTACTAACATTTATTGCTGCATGAATTCAATATAAAATAAATTGCCACAAGTTTATTTCTAAACTTGTAAATACCTTACCAAAAGTATAACTCTGAGAAAAACTATAACAATGCAATGTCAAAGAAGTGCTCCAGTTTAACCGAAACGTGCAAGTGTTAAAGCTATCAAAAAGTTTAACATGTAAACATAGAATGATGTACGCAACGGATTTAAAACATGTTAAGAGATTTATTGCTAAACCCCAGAGTGCCTCATGGAGAAAGTGATTTCACTAAAATAAAATTGAGTTTTACAAAGGAAATCAAAACACATAAAATGCAAGAATTTATTTTAAGTTCACTCATTAGATAAATTCGATTATAATACTTACTAACCAAAATAAATGACACCAAGCAACACTTCTTCAATCGTTGGATTCACTCTCCGGAGATCGCCTCTATACTGGTATGGTGGTCTTCGAATAGTATGGAATAGTAAGGGTGAAGAACTAAAGGCTTTGAAGAACTTCTTGTAGGATATGGAATAAGTTCAGTCTCTCAGCGGTCTTCATTCTTTGACCTTCTTTTTATTCACCCTTGGAGTACACGTACGCCAATCCCATGTCCTTGCACTCGTGGGTGCTCTCCTTCCATGTCCACTTCCTCATTTGCACAAAACAGAAGCTCCACAATAGCTCACGTGGGTGGTGGTTTGAATCTTGGAGGCACTCCCCTTTATTTTACCTAGAAATAATAGTAATTTATAAAATATATGGTTAGTATACATGATATGCACGACCCTGAAAAAGTAGGACCTGAAAAGATATGAGATAATGGTTTAAAAATTCGTCCCTAAAAGTTTGGAAATGGTTGTAACCAAATCCTAGCAGACAGCGAAGTATAACATTAACATGTCTGTGTCAGACTTCGATGTTAACCATAGAAATGCTAAATATCCGAAATCTCTAACACTATCAATCTCCCCCTTAATGTTATACTTCCTGCTGCGATTCCATACTTCCACTTAGCACAAGTTCATGGTTTAGCCATGACAAATAACGACATACTAAATTATAGATCATCCTTAGCAAATTAATAAATATCAAAGATAGTAAACATTTGATCATCCATCGCAAAGAAAAACATTAAATATTAAACCAATAGAGAGGAGGTTAAAGGGATAAAAGAGCTCCCCCACAATGTTATCCTTCTGCTATCCTTCCATACTCCAGTTCAAGGTGCAACCATGATAATATACAAACCAAGAAGTGTTTCTTGCCTATAGATCAACCAAATCATATGAAACTACGAAGGTTAAGCTTAAACATCAAAGTCTCGCACTATGATGTTAAACATAAATATAACTTCGACACCTATAATAATATTCTCCCCTTAAGCTTATCCTTCCAGTTTCCATTCCAAACCAAAGCATGGAGCATCCATGATAAACCTAACATGGTGTAACCATAATAAAACATGGAGGAACAATGATAAATCTTCAAACATACTAAAGAGCAAAAACAAAACTAATGGATTCACCATCATAAACACTACAATAATAAACCTACAAGATTAAAGAAGTAAAGAGACTCCCCTTGAATCTAATGATGTCTCCCCTTGAATGGTAGCTGGAAGGAAAGCTTACAAATTCCATCTTTTATTTAATGTGTTGTGGTAGTCGTTTAAGTGCATTCACTTGGAAGAGAATGCCATTTCATCATCATGACTGCTATCACTCATTTCATAGGAAAGATCTTTAACTCGATAGTCAACACAGGTTAAAGTTTATGTAAACACATGGAGACTCATGTCAGCAATGACATCTTCTTCATGTTCTTGAATGCCTTTGTATCTAATGAGTGCATAGATAAGGCAAGGGTGTGGCAGCATAGTTGAATTAGACTTGGTGAGAGCCCTGCAGATGTTAGAGAATACAAGCTGAATAATTTATGAATAAATTAAACGAAAGACCTTTACCGATGTGGTAGAGTAGTTTTCCTTGTTCTTCGATCACTACTGGTATATCATGTTGGTGTTAGACTTTTCAAAGTCTGACACAAGATCATCATCAACAATTAGTACAAGGGCAATGTCTTTTACAACATGTTGGAACTCTATGGTCTTGTGTTTCCTTATCCTCTTTAGTTGACTTGTTGAAGAAGTGACCTTGTCATTCCCTTTGGTTCTAATAAACTCACTTTCCAACATTTTCTTCTTTCCTTTAGCTCTAGAATCCCTTTCTTAGCTCTCCCCTTTCTCAGAAGGATCTATCTTGTAGTTCTCATATGTTGTTGTGTCATTCTAGTAGACTTCTTCTGGTAGGTTAGTGTTAGACTTTGCGGAGTCTGACATTTGGACATCTTAATCAGGACTTGGGATGTGAGTTGAAAGTTTCTGTGTCTGTCGCCCCTTAATGGTTGGTTTTACTTCCTCCTCTTAATGGTTTCATTGAATAGTCTCTCAAATCTACGTGTAGGGAAAGTAGTTCTACGTGTTATCTTTAGAATGTCATCAATCACTTTCAATTCACCAGGGTTTCTGGGTTGATAGGATTATGGCATTCTCCCAGAAGATTTGATCCAGAGGTGGTTCAGACAGAATAACTTCAATTTCAGCATCATATTTTTGTCTGCCTCAGTTCGTTCATCTTAGACAGAGGGCATGTTAGACTTCTCTTCTGGACCGACAATAGTTAATTTTTTTAGTGATGGTGATTTTTAGAGGCTGATGGGTTATATTTTAGCAGTAATGTTTTCTTGGTTAGCTTGCGAGATTGCTGGTGAGAAGAATTGACATGACATAAGAGGAGGTCTCTTGTCTGGTCTTCAAAATCTTAGTGAGAGATTCTTGTAGTATTTGGAGATCACCGACACTAGCCACCACCTTGAGTAGTTCTATAATGTTGTCGCCTATAGTAATTTATTTTTGAGAGAAGAAGAGACTCACAAACATAGAAAAGGGAGAAAATATGTCTCTTGTGAAGAGGGTTAGTGATAAAACATGCATGATATAAATAAATAATAATACAACTCGAAATAGTAAATACGAGAAACAGGAAACCCTAAACAACATAAAAAGATTAACATATTAACTTAGCAAAAGAAACTTTGAGAATTTAGGGATTTTGAAAAATAGATGAATCGAGCTGAAAAACATACCAACTTTAGCTCAAAAATAGCAAACAAAAAGAATCTAGATAAGAAGAGATTCTTTGAATGACCCAGGAAAATAGAAATAAAAACAAAGTTTTCAGCTTGCTGAGAAGATTAACATAGTAGATGTTAGAGTTGCACATTGTTAAAAAAAAATCAACGTCCTTCCACAGAGATTGTGTGCTTTATCATCGCCAACCTCCAGTACTAGTTGATAAAGAAATATAGTCTGAGACACTTTTTACTTATTGTTTTCACATGAACAGTGTTCTACCAACATTTTGTCCATAGTACTACATCTGTAATCAAGAGAATAGGTCAAAATTATCCTGGTTTTATAATCTGATGACCTCACTAATGTGTCTCTGATCTTATAACTTGGAAGAAATTTACAAAACAACACAAACTCTAACATTAATAAGAAAAACTTTAACATACAAAATAAGCACTTGCAAATCTCTTACTGAGGAGAGTTGCACATAATAAGGGTGTTTCAAAGAAAAGAAAATACTTCAAAATCTAGAGCTTTAGAGAGAATATTTGCTATTTGGTATTTGATTCGTACATATTTCAGAGTCAATATATTTTTAACCACTAAATCATGAATAAAATTATGCGTAATTTCAATGTGTTTAGTGCGTGAATGTTGAATAGGGTTTTAAAAAATCTCAATGGCATTTGCATTATAACTTAAAAGGGTTAGAGTTTCAGTCTTTGTACCGTAATATTCCAACATTCGTTTCATCAAGAGTAGTTGTGAATAATACCTTGAGGTTCTTGTGTACTTTTGATTTGGTTGTTGAAGTTGTTTTACACTTTTGGTCCTTCTAGTCCCATACCACAACATTATTCCTTATTTGAAACCAGCTTCCTCTAGTATCTTTTGGATTGTCAACATCACTATTAACTTCCTTCATATGTAACTCTTCAAAGTCGTGTTGATACCTGTCACATACATCAATACTCAACAACATAGTTGGGTAATTTACATTTAAGTACATCAGACATCCTATCATCCCTTTATACAATGTTAGTTTAACTCTAACATCAACATAGAATTTGTGCAGTTTAACATCATGTCTCATTAGAGTTCTCCTAAGTTTCAAAGATTCTAGACAAAAATCACTCAATAACCTAATAACATACTTATTCTGAGATATAAAGACACTCATTTTAGTTTGATTAATTCGAAGTCCTAGGAAAGGGATTAATTTATCTATCACACTCATTTATATCATATCAACACTATATTTATCAAACAAATTATCAAGCTAAATGATAGAGGCATCAAATACACAATCATTGACATAAATTTGGACAATGATAAAAGCACTAATATTCTCAACACAGAAAGTCTTATGAACATTGTCTATTAAAATATTTATTCTAATGATAAATTGGATGAGACAAGCATACCGAGCTCGAGGTGCACGCTTAATCCTTTTTAGTTTGTAGATATGATCAAATACGCATCGATCCTCATAATCCTTTAGCTGTTTAACATATAACTTTTTTACTAACTACAACATTTAAAAAGTTACTTTCATTATCCATCTGAATAAGATAAAATTGGAAGCACAAGTATTAATCGAATAACATATCAATTTTAAAATAATTAAAGCATATATATAATCAAAATCAATGTCCTTTATTAGTGTATATGCTTGTTCTACTAATCTAAACTTATTCATCACAATAATCTTTGGTTCATGAGATTGAATAGACGTGAACATGAGATTATCATTCAAATTCTCAACAATATCCTTAGGTTCATATTGAGTTAGATAACAACTGAAATGAACGATGTTAAACATTGAGGAATTTAGTGACATATAATGAATGATGTTCAACATAGAGGTCATACGCATAAGTTTTACCGTATCGTGATAGTTCACAGGTGATTTTATTCGAGTTTGTATTTTTTCAACAACAATTTCAGTTACCTATGAAGTAAAATGACTGTTATTTATTCTAAGGGGATGTTCTCTTCCTTCAGCATGTGCCACAAGTGTGTCAAAGTCATTTTTTGGAGTCGATGTTAGACTTAGGAGAGGTTTAACATTAGTATTTGTTGGAGGTTTACTGCCACTTTGTATGAGCTGGGACACGTCATCTTTCCTTTTCTTATTTAAGATAATCCCTACACTATCAAAAACTATATTCACAGACCCTTAAATGGTCTGGATAAGTAAATTAGATAGTCGATAAGCTTTACTATTAGTGAAATTTTCAATGAAATAACCATCATTGTACCTTAAATTAGATATCATAAAAGTATTCATTATCATCTAAAATATAGCAAACCCATCTGATAAGCTCATATTTACACTCACTTATCCATGTTTTTCTCCTTTGTTTTAGTGTAATTAGGTTTAGTTATCAGTTATTTTCATGCATGAGTACGTTATAGAGAATGTTATGCTTGCTATGCTAAGTTTTGTAGGTTTTTGAGGCTAAAAGTGATCCAAAGATGAAAAGAGCCGAGTTTGACAAAGTTGTTGATTCGATTGATGCACAGAAAGTTGACCAAGTTGGGAGACTTGCCAAAAATCCAAAGCTTGACCTTTGTGTCGACCGACAGGGAGAATGTCGATCGACACAGAGGTTGGATGTCGATCAGAAGTAGTACAGAAGAGAAAGCTCAACACTTACAGTGCATGTCGATCGACACTCATTGTATCGATCGACACGAAGGTTAAACAAGGCTCGACCTACTAGAAAGCTCAATGGGATCGATGCAATGCATCCATGTCGATCAAAAGTCTCCTTATTGATCGAAACTGAGGTCAGAAAAGGGAAAATCGCTCAAATTGGAAGATTTTGTTATTTTAGCCCAATACCTTGTGTAGATATTTTCACTCCTCTATAAATTCCATACTCTTAGGTCTCGAAAAACACACTTTTTTACACTTAGAATTTTATTGCATTGGAACTTTTCCAAGACTTCGAAGGTTCTTTTTGTCCTTGTAAGGTAATTTATGACTTTTAATAAAATGTTCTCTTTGTTTCTAAGCATGATTTGTGGCTAGAAACCCTAACAAGTTCTAGGATTTTGATAATCTTTTCTAATGCATGTATGAATGATTCAACTCAATAAGCATGGTTTAATTTCCTGAACTAAATTAATCGAATCTAGATTTAAAGAAGGATCGAGAGATGAATTTGAATCAAGGTTTGTAGGTATCAATTGAAGGACTGAGAGGTGAAAATTGGTAATAGGAAGAGGAGATTAAATGCAATTTTTTTCTGTCTTAAAAGGAATATTCAATTTGTAGGATTAAAATTAGATAATTATCAAGATTGATAGATGTTGTGTTCTTGAGATCGAGAGGAGATAGTCACACATTAGTAATCTAGGGTTTAGTTTCCAAACACAGAATTTTACTCATTTGAATCTGATTTCTTCCTCATTGCTGAGTTGATGAATTTTTCATGTTGATGATTTGATTATCTGCCCTGGAATTTGTATCTTTAAATTCTGTTTTCAAAACCATTTAAATTCAGTTTTGTCATCTTTAAATTCCAAACCAAAACCCTTTTTTCAATCTACTCAAACAACTATGATTTGGAAACTAGGGCTAGTACATAGAATAATCTCGTTATACAGTCTCTATGGGTTCGACAACCTTAGGGTTTTATAAATTTATTTGCATCACTATTCTATAATTAATCTATAATTTTTACAGCGATCAAATTGGTGTCATTGCGGGGACAACAAGATTCAATTTTATTATTAGTTTGTTTTTTGAATTAGTTGGATTGAGTTTTTATTTTATTTTTCATGTTTGTGTGTATGCGTAATTTTTTGAGTTTGTTGTCTGTATAGATCGACACACCCAATGTCGACCAACACTGCCGCATCATCTGTGTCGATCGACAGGGCCGCTGTCGGTCGACACAGAGGCTAATTTCTGCAATGTCTTTTTCTCAAGTTGCATGAACACAAGGGCTCGGGGCAAACCACTTGAAGCTTTTGACCCAAAAATCGAGGCCATTGGAGGAGGAAAAGCAAGGAAAAATAAAGCACAATCATTTACATGGAGCCACCACAACATCAACATGACGAAGATGATCCAGAGATGCCACCCTTGGAGGAGCCTAATACTCAAATCACAACAAGGGGTGCCCTTCTACTACTCCAAGAGGTCAACCATATGAAAGAATTCATCAAGCAACTGATGGCTGAAAGAGAAGTAGAGAGAGTCGTGGTTAAAAGGAGAGAAAGAGAACGAGAATGCAAAAGCAGCGCCAAGAGGACTCCAATGATGAGGATCCAAATGCCATGGCAAGGAGGTACAGACCGTAACCCGATAGTGAGGGATTAGTTATTGGTATCAATGCCAATAACTTTGAACTCAAAATCGGCCTTATTAAGATGGTTCAACAGAACCAATTCGTTGGCCGAGCAGTGGAGGATCCATACACACACCTTCGAATGTTCGTGGAGGTGTGTGAGACTGTCAAGAAGAATGGAGTGACCCAGGATGTGATACGTCTACGCCTATTTCCCTTCTCACTTCGGGATCAGGCTAAGACTTGGTTCACATCTCTTGATTGCAGCAGCATATGCACTTGGGCCGATCTCTGAGCAGAGTTCCTTGCCGCTTTCATTCCACCATCGGTGATCATTCAGAAAAAGATAAAGATCTTGAAATCCCACCAAAAGATGGATGAGTCCTTGTTTGAGGCATGGAGCAGGTTCAATGAGCTGTTGAGGAGTTGTCCTGGCCATGGAGTCGACACCGAGGAGCAGGCCCACATCTTCTACCGAGGGATGAACGAAAGAACTTAAGAACCAGTGGACAATGCAGCCGGAGGTTCTTTGATGAGAAAGTCACCTGAAAAAGCCCTCAAGATGTTCAAGAAGATGGCCTTGCATACTCAACAATGGGCCAATCCAAGGAGACCTCAAGTGAGAGCAGTGGAGAAGAAGGAGGATGACACCCTCAAGAAGGACGTCGAGAAGCTCAAGTGGGAGATGGAGAAACTGACATCTAATGCTTGTGTTTCTGTTGCATAGGTTGATCCCATAGCCGACGTGAATTACATGAATTGAGGTGGATACCAAAATCAGTACTGGCAAGGGGGATACCAGTATTACCCATTGAGAGCTCATCCCGATTTCTCATATGCTCAACCTGAAGGTGCCGAACACCCTCTACTGGGACTTGATGTGCAAAATGGTGAGATCATGGAGAAGAAGAAGGAGAGCCTCGATGAGGTGCTACAAAAGTTTATCAAGGCTTCCGACTATCGGGTTGGAAAGATCGAGCAAGAAGTGGTAGGGGTCAACACCAAAGTGGACAGACTTGGGAAGCATCTGCAGATAACCGAGATGCAAGTCAGTCAGATTGCTACCTCACTTGTTACGCAACAAGTTGAGGTCTGGAACGAGCTACCAGGGTCCGAGGATGCCCCAAAATGAGTTTGGAGGAGAAGAGAAGAAGTTTTCCACAAGAATGCCCTCTGTTTCGACCGACAGACCTGGTGTTGACTGACAGGGAGCAGGAGGAAGCAGACATGTCGAGCGATGAAGAGGAACCGATCGACAAGAATTCCATGGGTGTGTCGATCGACACACCCTTGGTTGATCGACATAGAGGGCTGGTCGACACACCTTCAGCCCGATCGACACAGAAGTCTCCCCAGCTCAATAACCCAAGTTCCAAAGCTGCTGTAGCACCTCCAATGCCCTTTCCTCAACAGTTCACCAAGTAGAAGGAGGATTCCAAGTTCTTGAGGATCAAGGAGAATTTGAAGAAGATAAGTATCAACTTACCACCGATCGAGGCCTAGAGAGAGATCTCAGGGTACATGAAGTTTCTCCGAAAGCGGACGAGTGAAAAGAATTATTTTGTAGAGAATTTAACTGTGAAGCTTCATGAGCAGTGCAACCTACTCATTCAGAAGAAGATTCCAATCAAGAGGAGTGATCCAGGGTGCTTCTCGATTCCAGTCGAGATTGGGGGGATCGAGTTCCAAAAGGTGTTGTACGACACTAGTGCCAACATCAATCTGATACCCTACTCCATCTATAAGTGCCTCAACATCGGGGATGAGACCAAATACAATCACGCTGCAGATGGCAGACCGATCTGTGTCTCGCCCCAAAGGTATACTTGAGGATGTTCTCATTCGTGTGGGTCATCTAATATTTACTGTAGATTTTGTAATTTTGGATATGAAGGAGGATTGCAGCATGCCCCTGATCTTGGGATGAGAGTTCTTGGACATAAATGCTGCACTGATTGACTACCGAGGAGGAGAGATCACACTTCGAGCTAACGATGTGAAGATCACATTCACACTCGACAAAAGCCGACAGCAATCCGAATGCAACCAGATCACATCCATTGAAGATTCTGAAGATGATGTGGAGGAATTCGAAAAAGAAAGAGAAGACCAAGCTGCTATTTAATGGGAGCGAGGGAATGGGGTAGCTAAATTGCCAATTACACCATCTCATCCCGAGCTCATTACTGTCATTCAAGATCGGTTGGTCTACATAGTTGATGCTCGAGGAAGGCGAGTCTGCACCCATCCTCCATGGACTTGAGGAATCGAGTTACCGCCGAGCTTTGACGTTAACTAAGCACTTGTTGGGAGGTAACCCAACCTTTACTTGCTGTATTTCATTTTTCCTTTATTTTGATTTCAATTTTCTATTATTTGTGTTATTTTCAAAAAAAAAAATTTGGTTCGAGGATCGACCTCTATTTCGATCAACATGCCTGATGTCGATCGATAGAGAGGTCCCGATAGAGCTACACTTTCGACCGAGGAAGGGGTCGACAGGAAGGCTCTGTGTTGATCGACACACTGCCTGTTGATTGACACAGAGTGCCAGCAGCCAGGAAAACTTTGTCGAGCAACGTTGAATCCTCCGATGGATAAAAACGTTGATGTTTGAGATCAAATGTAAGGTACTAGTTCTTATTCTTGTCCGATTTCAAACTTTTTCTAACTCTCCGAGTTTGAAAAAAGTTTAGGGGATGTGGACAAGAATTCGAACTTTCTATCCTTTTTATTGCTTTTTGTTATTTAAATTTATGCCTAGAAAAAAATGTTGGTATAGTGTGATCAAATTGTTGAGTTTTGAACCTATATGAACTAAGTGTGAGTTTGAAATCGATTAATGATGAGTTTAATTTGATTTTGATTGTGTTTGATTGCCTATGAATGTAGAATATCGCATGATATGATTAAATTGAAGCTTACACTTGCATGATGTTTGAGTGGATTGAAATTGATTGTGGAAGAAAAAAATTGAACCCAAGTGAGAATTTGAGCCTTATTTTCGTTCATGTGAGATTCGCATGTATGTTTTCATTTCTCTAGAATTAGCTTTTGTTCTGTTTCGAGACTGCATCATGTGCGCAAGGATAGAAAATGATTTTATGCCATCTTTGTTAGCCAAATTATCCCAATCAATGTCCTTTCACATATTAAACTATCCCTAGTCATCCCCATTCTGCCTAACTCCATTTTTTTTATCTTGTCTATGAGATTTGCATAGAGTTAAAATGTTTTTTGTCTTGTCCATGAGATTTAAGAAGGATAAGGGTGGTTAGATTTGTGATTTGGAAAAGATATTTGTAAAATAGTGGTGAAAAAAGATGTGTGGTTGTGAAGCTAAAAAAAATTTAGAATTCTCATAAACCATTAGAAAAGTAAAAGAGAAAATATGTGTGTAAATTTGTGGAAGTGTATACGAGATTTCAAAAAGAGCTTGAGAAAAAAGAAGAACGAAAAAGAAAGTGAAAAGAAAGAACGAACTTGATTGTAATATTTCAGGAGAAGGGTAGATGTTGATTTGATTTGTTGACAGTGATCAACTCAATTGATTTAGTCACTTGGCCATATTTTCCTACCTTTCACAAAAAGCCTACATTACAACCAAATGAAAAGTCCTTTCTGATTCTTGAATTGTGTGCACATTTGAGTAGTGGAGATTCTAGAAATTTTGCAAGCCTATGGTAGAAATTTATTCATATATGTTGTGAGTGCTTTCATTGAATTATTTAAAATATAGCAAACCTATCCAAACACATGTAAATATCTAAATTTTGGCTTATTCCTTTTCAAAGATTCATAAGGGATCATTTTAGTACCTTGACTTAGATGAACCAAATTCATTAAATAACAAGATGCGTTATTAACTTTAAGAAACAAACTTTCAAAGTGTAACATTAAAGTCCAATTTGTCCTTTCAACAACACTATTATGTTGAAAAGATTTATAAGTATATGAATCAAGAGAGATACATTTACTTTCACACAGGTTAGAAAAATTTTTAGCCAGGAAAGCATATCATATATTTCTCTCATAAATTCAACTCTAACAGATGTAGAAAAGTCATTGAAGCTCTTAATTTCTATTAATTATATTAATTTAAATCAATTTGCATTATAAATCGTGCTCAAAATAGAATGAGATGACCTTGTCTTCTCACCATTTGGACAAGAATCACAAACCTTGTAAGTGTTGAACTTTAGTTTAGATATCCTTTAAACACAGTATGCTTGAGTAATTTCTGGATGCTTCTAACATTTATGTAATCGATCTTTTGGTGACATATGTAATCTTCATCAGGCTTGATTAAGGAGTATTTTTGATCTTGATCAATCTGATAACATTTGTTAAAGGACTAATGTCCTTGAAAATCTGGTATGTTGAGAGTGACTTTGCCTGTCATATATCTAACAAACCTATTGTCAGAGTACCATGTAATTGCAACATTATTCTTCAACAAAGTATAATCAAAATATATCTCATAACATCGACTTATATAAATAGATTGGCTAACATTGTGAGACCTCATATTCTCATCAACAACTTGTTGAGTGCACAAAAGTTTAGCATAACTTAGTATCTAATACAAACAAGACTTTAACTCACATTCAGACTTTCTATCAGTCATAACAGTATCTTCCTTAAATATATTAACTATATAATTTTTGTACTTAAATAATATAGGATATATGAAAAAAATTTGAAATATCTTAGATTATTGACATAAGAATGTCATGTAGAAACAATTACATCAAGTATAATCTATCAAACACCAAATCAGCCAAACAAACTTTAAACCTTAACATACTTACCTCCATCTTCCTTTGTAATAGTAACACTTCTAGTTTAAGAGAAACATTCTCCTCTTTTTGCTACTCACATTCGTTGCCAGCAAGGTTGAAATGATGACTGGTTTGTTTAACATCCTTCTGGATATCATTATTACTTTGTAAAACTTGAACCCTGCAATCGTTACTATATCTTGGAATGATATTATTTAGCTCTATTATTTTATACCTGTTAGTAACATTCTCTGACATTAGGACGTTGGTGATAAACACTCACTTTGTGCATTTTACTGATACATATTAGTTCACTTTTGACCTCAGATTTAATTATTACGTGATATTTTCATGCATTATCTTTATTCTTTAAGGAGATATTACGTTTGGTTTGGTTTGTGGTTATTTATGCATATTTCATGCACAGTTGAGTTGATTTCGAGATTTAATCAAGTACCCTGGGGCTAATTGATGCTAACTTGCATCGGGAAAAGAAAGGAGTCAGAAAATACCAAAGGACTCGCCGATTTTGTGTTCCTGACGAAATCGGCGACCCAGATGATGCATTCGGCGGTCGCCGAGTTTGCAGATGGGTCGTTGAATTGGAATTTCTGTTTTAATTCCACGGCACGAACTTGGCGACCCGCATACCCGATCGACAATCGCCGAATTTGACATTTTTTTAAATTTCCTTCGGCGCCAACTCGGCGATCGCCAATCGGGTATGCGGGTCGCCGAGTTTGACGCGCTTTTGACGAATTCTGACGAATCTGAAGCCCAAAACCATATCTTTACAAGATTTGAAGATCCCCAAATATAAATAGGACTTCCCAGGACCTAAAAAAGGTTCCTTCACATTATTTTTAAGATAGAAAAAGCTGGGAGAATGCAGGGGAATAGAGAAAACTTGAAGAGCACTCCAGAAATTGAAGATTGAAGATCACGGGTTTTTGATTTTCATGTTCTTCGTTTCTATGACTTTTTATTTCTCTGTTTTCTTAGAACTTAGCATGATTGGCTAAGTTTCCTGTGGATTCTAGGGTTTGAAACATTGTGCATTTTCATTTAATTGTTTATTTGATTCAATTTTCCTTTTCCATCTACGTTCTAATTTTATCTGAGCTTTTCATTAATTACGTGAGATTGGCCATCGATTGTGATTTGAATTAATAGCTTTTGAACCGAGAGGTCTAGGTTATCAATTTAGATGCTGATAAATTGGATTTAATAGAACGATTGTTCGAGAGAAAATTGAACTGTTGAAGGGTTTTAAAAATCTAAGGTTTTATCAAGAGTAAAAGTCTTTTTGCGCGTCCGAGAGGAGTCACTAAGTCTTTTATTTCCAAGTTATGGTTTAGAGTCCGAGAGGATCACCTGATAACATATTTGAGATTAACTCACGTTTTTGGAAATTAAAATTGGGATTGAATTACGTAAATAATTGTTTTATTATTCTTCAATGTGGATTGCCCTGGAATCCTAGTTTTTCAATAGATTTTCTAAACTTAATAAATTTTCTTTACTTGTCATTATTAAATATTGCTTTTCAATATTGCCTAGAAATTAATAACCAAAATCAATTACCGATTTGTCTAGATAGTAGTATGGTATCCATGTGTTAGTGCTTAGTTATATTTCGATCCTGCAATCTTCGAGATCGATAAATTATTACTTGCCCTCTTCAGTGGTCTGTACACTTGCAAAATAGCGCGTTGTGAAACGTGCTATCAAGTTTTTGGCGCCATTGCCGGGGATTGCAGAGATTTATAATTAACACTAATTCCGATATTACGCTATTTACTTTAGATTTTAGTTTTACGTATTGTTATTTTATTTTCCAATTTCTTTTCTGTGTTGTTCACTGTGTGTTCTCCTGCAGGTAGTATATGTGAACCAGGTCAAAAGGTCCAGCTCTTGAACCTATAGATCCGGAGATCGAGTTTACCTGTCGAAGGAACACTGCACGAAGAAAGTTAGCATTTTCTATGGCTGACGATCAGGCGACACAGATTGTTGAGCTGTAGAGGCAGCTACAAGATATGAATCTGAGACTTCAGGAGCATCAAGCTCCAGATGTTCCACGGCAGCCCACCATAGATGAGATGTACGAGCCGATGACTAATAGGCATCGTAATGCGGACTTTGGACTGAAGGTGAACACACCTAATTTCGAGCTGAAGACTGGTCTGATACACACTGCTCAACAGAACCAATTTGGGGGATTTCCGTCTGAGGATCCTCATTTGCATGTCCAGAAATTTCTGCTACTCTGTGACACAGTCAAGCAGAATCAGGTGCCAATCGACTACATTCGGCTGCACCTCTTCTCATTCACACTGCACGACAGAGCTCTGTCATGGTATCTGTCACTGAACCGCAGTGAGATCTCATCCTGGGAGGAGCTCTGTAAACTATTCCTGATCCAGTTCTTTCCGCCGAGCAAGACCATCCAACTACAGATGCGAATAGGCCAGTTCAGGT
The DNA here is from genome assembly GCA_026898455.1 of Plectranthus barbatus. Classification (NCBI taxonomy): domain Eukaryota; kingdom Viridiplantae; phylum Streptophyta; class Magnoliopsida; order Lamiales; family Lamiaceae; genus Plectranthus; species Plectranthus barbatus. The sequence continues at coordinate 31,993 of JAPKLW010001034.1, read as the reverse complement.
AGTTCTCGGGGGAAACTCTTTATGAGGCATGGGAGCGTTTCAAGGAGTTGCTTCGCTCCTACCCATGCCATGGATACAATGAAAGACAACAGGTCTGCTATTTCTATGCGGGACTTGATGAGGAGACTCAGAAGCATGTCAGAGCTTCAGCTGGTGGGTCCATTACTGCTAGACCTCCACATGAAGGACTACAGCTGCTGGAAACGATGGCGAATAGTGAATTTAATTGGCCAGCGGACAGAAAGGAGCGCAGGACAATAGCAACAATCGATGATACTGGGGACCTAGCTCTTGAAATAAAACTGATGAGACAGGAGGTAGCTGCTTCTACGAAGTCTACGGAGATCCGCCTTGCCAAGTTGGAAAATAATCCGCCTCAGCAGGGATATGAGCAGGGAATCGAGATGCAGATGGAGGATATAAATTATGTGAACCAGAGGAATTTCAACAACAACAACTGAGGATATCCAATAGGGAACATGAATTATCACCCTAACAACCGGAACCACCCAAATTTCTCCTATGGGAATCCGAACAATGCCTTGCAGCCTCCGCCTGGGTTTGCTGCAAATCAAGGGGTGGCAAATGAACCTAAGGAGCCGAGTATGAGAGAGCTCCTGACTCAGTTCATCTCAGCTTCCAATACTAAGACCACAAAAATGGAGGGAGAAATTTCTCAGCTACAGAATGGTATGGGAGAGATGGGGAAGCACATGAAGAAGATGGACACTCAGATATCTCAAATTGCCAATGTTCTGGGAAATCAGCATACTCCTGGAAAATTCCACAGTAACACTATTGTAAATCCCAAGGACCACTGCAACGCCATCACTACTCGCAGTGGGAAGGGATATGAGGGCCCACCTATGCCTGTCGACACGTCACCCGTGCAACTTGAAGTTGCACAGCCTGCTCCTGTTCATCCTGCAGAAGAACAGACTCAAAAGAGCAAGGGTACTCGTCCTGAAGACAGTACGACACAGGCCGGCCCGATTGCTGTACCTTTTCCTCAGAGGTTTGCTAAGAAATAGAAAGAGGAAAGGTATAAGCGATTTCTGGAGCACCTAAAGAAAATCCACATCAATCTTCCCTTGATTGAGGTGGTACAGGAGATCCCTGGGTATATGAAGTTTCTGAAAGACATGGTTACCCAGAAGAAACCCTTTGGCGCATTTGAGACGGTAAATCTCTTTGAGGAATGCAGCGCCATTATTCAGAAAAAGATGTCGGTTAAGAGATCAGATCCGGGATGTTTCTCGATCACTTGTGTGATTGGTGGCCAGAGTTTCGAGCAGGTCCTATGTGACTCAGGGGCTAGCATCAATCTGATGCCTTTTTCAATTTTCAAGAAACTCCGGATCGGGAACATCAAACCGACCACCATCAGACTCCAGATGGCGGATCGTTCTGTGAACTACCCTAAAGGGGTGGTTGAGGATGTCTTAGTGAAAGTTGGGGAATTTATTTTCCTAGCTGATTTTGTGGTCCTAGACATGGAAGAGGATCGCAACATTCCTCTGATTCTTGGGAGACCCTTCCTCCGCACTGCTGACGCCCTGATAGACGTGAAGAAAGGAGAGCTGACATTGAGGGTGAATGACGAGAAAATTACTTTCTCCATCTACAAAGCCATGGAGCGACATGACTCCGACGACTGCTTCGAGGAGTGTGACATGGTTCAGGTTTTGTATCCCTGTGATCCTTCATTTATTTCTACTGATTCTCTAGACTATGGGGTACAAAATTCTATTTATTCTTGTGATGACCTATATGATGCTTGTGATGAGTTGCTAGAATCTGTTCTAGCATTAGATGATGCAGGTGTAAAGAGCAAGGTGGAAAGCGCTCACTTTCTGAAGTTAAGGAGCGAGGAGGAAGAAGAGGAGGCTCGCAAGAAGGTGCTAAGACTGGAGGAGAAGAAAGAGCTACCTGTGCTGGAGCTGAAGCCTCTACCGGACCACCTGAGGTATGCGAATTTGGGTGAAAACGACACGTATCCGATAATCGTATCTGCTACCCTTTCTACTGGTCAGTTAGATAGATTACTGAGGGTATTGAGAGACCACCAATCTTCTATTGTGTGGTCATTATCTGACATCAAGGGTATTAGCCCTTCTATCTGTATGCACAGGATCTTACTTGAGGATGGATATAAGCCCAAGGTGCAACCGCAACGAAGGCTAAATCCAATTATGCAGGAAGTGGTGCAGAAGGAGGTGATGAAGCTTCTGGACGCCAGCATGATCTATGCCATTTCAGACAGTGAATGGGTGAGCCCCACCCAAGTGGTGGCTAAAACGGGGGGAACGACTGTCATTAAGGACGAGAGTGGCCATGAGATCGCTCACAGGCCTGTCACAGGCTGGAGGATGTGCATCGACTACAGAGCACTTAACAGTGCTACACGTAAGGACCACTTTCCCTTACCTTTTATTGATCAGATGCTAGATAGGTTAGCGGGGTATGAATTTTACTGTTTCTTAGATGGTTATTCTGGATATAATCAAATAGTGATAGCCCCTGAGGACCAGCATAAGTCTGCCTTTACGTGTCCGTATGGTATATTCGCTTATAGACGCATGTCTTTTGGTTTATGTAATGCTCCTGCTACATTTCAAAGATGCATGATGTCTATTTTTAGTGGACTTGTAGAGAACATCATGGAAGTATTTATGGATGATTTTTCAGTGTTTGGTCATTCATTCGATAACTGTTTAGAAAACCTGATCACTATCCTGCAGCACTGTCAAGAAACTAACCTTGTTTTGAATTGGGAAAAATGCCATTTCATGGTAAGAGAGGGTATTGTTCTTGGCCACAAAGTTTTTGCTGCAGGTTTGGAGGTAGATCGCGCCAAAATTGTGGTGATCTCAAAGCTGCCACCGCCCACCAATGAGAAGTCAGTAAGAAGTTTTCTGGGGCATGCAGGCTTCTACCGGAGGTTTATAAGGGAGTTTTCTAAAATCTCTAAATCTCTTAGTGCTTTACTCATGAAAGATACAAAATTTGTTTTTGATGAAAATTGTCTGCAGGCTTTCGAGAAACTGAAGCTGGCACTGACAACCGCCCCAATTCTCATTTCACCAGACTGGTCAGAGCCATTCATCTTGATGTGCGATGTCAGTGATACAGTAGTTGGAGCTGCTCTGGGGCAGACAAGGAACAAAATCTTTCGAATAATTCACTACGCCAGCAAGACCTTGGATGAAGCTCAGGTGAACTACACCACTACTGAGAAAGAGCTACTGGCTGTGGTCTTCGCCTTCGATAAGTTCCGGGCATACCAGGTTGGGGCAAAGATGGTGGTGTACACGGATCACGCTGCGATCTGATATTTGTTCGCGAAGAAGGAGGTAAAGCCGAGGCTAATCCGGTGGATCCTGCTGCTGCACGAATTCGACATGGAAATTAAAGATCGAAAGGGCTGTGAGAATGTGGTAGCAGACCATCTTTCAAGATTGGAGAATCCGGTGGAGGGAGATGACCCGAAGATCCGGATCACTGAGGTGTTTCCCGATGAGCAGCTGCTTGCTGTGGAGGAGATAGATGCATGGTATATGGATCTTGTGAACTTTCTAGTTGCAGGTGTCTTACCGCCTGATCTGACTTCTCATCAGAAGAGGAAGTTCTTGCATGACTGCAAGTTTTATTACTGGGACGAGCCATTCGTCTACCGCCGATGCGCTGATATGGTGATCCGGCAATACATCGGGGCGCAGGAGCGGGAAAAGATAATGGGGGACTGCCATTTATCCCCTTACGGAGGCCACTGTGCGGCAAATAGGACAGCCGTAAAAATCCTTACCAGTGGATTTTATTGGCCTAATATTTATCGTGACTGTCAGAGATTCGTGGCCAGCTACGATAGGTGTCAGAGGATGGGGGGCATCTCGAAGAAGGATGAGATGCCACAGAAGTTCATGTTGAAAATAGAGCCGTTCGATGTGTGGGGTATTGATTTCATGAGACCATTCCCTAAGTCCCATGGATATCAGTACATCCTGTTAGCTGTAGATTATGTGACCAGGTGGGTAGAGGCTATCCCCATTGTGACTAGCGATTCCAAGGTGGTGCTGAGGTTCCTGCAAAAAAACATTCTGACCAGTTTCGGAGCACCGCGCGCACTACTGAGTGATGGGGGGTCACATTTCAAAAACAGATGGCTGGGGAGTTTACTGGCAAAATACGGAGTTCAGCATAAGGTCACATCTCCATATCACCCCCAGGCCAACGGGCAAGCTGAATTGGCGAATCGGGAGATAAAGCAGATCCTAGAAAAATATGTTGTTTCTAGGAAAGACTGGGCTACTCGTCTAGATGATGTTCTGTGGGCTTACAGGACTGCCTTCAAGACTCCAATTGGTATGTCGCCTTACCAATTGGTGTTTGGAAAGGCATGCCACATACCAGTAGAATTGGAGCACAAGGCGTACTGGGCAGTCAAGAAAATCAACTGGGACCTGAAGACTGCGTCTGAGCAGCGGTGCCTACAACTGACTGAACTAGAGGAGTTCCGGACTGAGGCATATGAGAGCTCTAGATTGTACAAGGAACGCGCCAAGAGGTTCCACGACCTGCGTATTCGCAGCCGCAGATTCAATCCGGGGGATCAGGTACTTGTTTTTAACTAGACTTTGACTATTTCCTGGTAAACTTAAGTCTAGATGGTCTGGTCCTTATATCATTGAAAAAGTTAACTCTAATGGCACACTAGACTTGGTAGGATCTGATGGCACACACTTCACCGTCAGTGGTCATAGAGTGAAAACTTACCTGCAATCTGAGTCCGTGTCTGCCGTTTCTGAAGTTTATCTATCTGACTCATAAAGTGTTTCTGAGTAGTCTAGCTACAGACAGTAAATAAAGCGCTTGCTGGGAGGCAACCCAACCTATTTCTGGTTTTGTATACAGTTTCGGTCATTCTTGAAGTTAGTACTTGTTTCAATTGGTTTGTTATGCTTTTGTTTTGAGTTGGTCTACCCCATTTTCCATAGTTTACGTTCACTTTTGGTTGTTGAGTTCATTGGGTGCAGGAAAGGAGATCAAAACGCAAAAATATGCTGAGGAATGCAAACTCGGCGACCCAGCTACACGATCGGCGATCGCTGATCGGGAATGTTGGATCACCGAGTTCCCCATCAAATACTGGCCAGGTTCAAAACAAACTCGGCGACCGGAAATCAACATCGGCGATCGCCGATGTTGCTGGTTGGGTCACCGAGTTCGCAATTTTTCAACTTTTGTTTTGGCACAAAATCGACGACCCATTTACAAACTCGGCGATCGCCGATTTTGTAAACGGGTCACCGAATTTGACTTTTCTAAAATTACCTTCGGCGCCAACTCGGCGACCCATCTGCAAACTCGGCGATCGCCGATCGGGTTCTGGGTCGCCGAGTTCGTTTTAAAACCCTATTTATCGACAGGTTCACACATTCACCCACAACTCCACCAACACCCCCCACACCCACGAAACTTCTCTCTAAAAATTCGAATTCACCTTTCAATATCTCACAAATTCCTCTTGCACACTACCCTCCCATCACATTAGCAAGAGTCTTATCCGAGTGGTTCGAACGATTTCGCCCAAAGAAGTCACAAATCCCCAATTTCTAGGTTTTCCTCTTTTGGTTCAATTTTACTTCGGTTCTCAGGTAATTCTTCGACCTTTCTTGTGTTTAATGTCGTTTCTAGGGCTCATATATAGTTGTTTTTACATTTTCGTTACTACATTGCATGTTTAGAATAGTGCTTTGAATTTTGTCGATGGAATTTCTAACAATTGTTGGGTTGAATTTACATTGCCTCTATGAATTCTTATGGAATAATTATGAGCATTCGAACGTTCTATTCGGCATTTGCATGTTAATTCCACTTTGATTTTTGTAATTATGGGTTATATTTTAGTTTGGGGGACTTGGGTGATTGTTGTTCATGAAGGGAATGATTGAATTATGG
>JAPKLW010001034.1:0-16035 GCA_026898455.1 Plectranthus barbatus | reverse complement strand
TCTTGCTATTATCATGCCCAATTACCTAATATATGTAATATATTTATGTATGCATTTGCCTTATATAAAATCCATTACCTAATTTTTTATCCATATTTAAATGGGTTCACCCATCCTAAATATGATTTATTAATTCCCAATTAGGTGTGTCTAACCTGAAACATTACCATCTAATTAAATAATAATATAATTATTGATAATGTATATTTAATGAAATATGAGCGAATGCTTAAATATATAATAATTTTTATGTATACATATCTGTATATTGCTTTTATGTAATATATAATATATATGTTTTATGTATTATGTAGTATATACGAAAAATTAATATTACAATCGGATATATATATTACATTTGATAAACACACTACTAAATCACACTCCTTGTCATTATTACTCTACTCCATTTCTAATATTTATGGGCAAGATCATCCGATAAATCTCAAAAGCTGGTCTGATCATTTTTATCGTGAAACGAATTTAATAAAATGATGTGTCTTTTTATTGCAAATGATGTCTTACCATTTTTATCGTGAGACGAATTTAATGAAATGACGTGTTTCTCTATAGAAAATGATGTATTTCTTTGTTGCAAATAATGTAATTTTTAAAAATAAAATGATGTATTTAACTTAATGAAATGATATATTAAGGTTCGTCTCACAATTAAAGAAAAGTAAGACAATCTTTCAAGAGACCAACTTATAATATTTAGGTGATAATTTCTGGAAATATTTAATAATTATTTTAGGAATGTTCTATTGAACAGGAAAAAAATATTAGTTAGGGGTTCTGCTTTTATATTTATATATAGATTATTATTCCGTTAGTACTTGTTTGCAAAATTATATAAAAGTAAATTAGGATTTTACATGTGGTGCTTGATTTGTCGTTGGATGTACATAATCAAATGATTTGCAATTTAACAAAATGATTTACTATGTTCATTGCATAATGCGTTGTCCATATTTTCATTTCAAATGACTCATTTCAAAATATAATATTAATCTCTGTGAAAATTATTTTGTGAAGTAGATAAAGAAAATTAGAAGTCAAAACAAACCCAAAAAAAATCCAATAAATTAACAATAAAATATAAAAAGACAAACTCTCATACTTGTGATGTTAAAATTGCTCGTGTCCAAGAAAGAGATACTCTCAGTACTTGTGATGTTAAACACACATAACATGTCATTCTTCGACAGCTTCATAAGAGCTACAATTGTACGATTCTCAATAAGAGAGCACCGGTACTTACAAACACACTTCAATTGGAATAGAAGTTCTCTCACCGGCAGCTGCAATAAAATCTCCCGAATAAGGTTGCTGGTAGACCATCATTGTGGGAGCTTTTCATAGAGCCTGTGAGAGCTTTTCATAGAGCCTAAAATATTTCCAAATGAACTTTGACAAAATTATAATATTAATAATACAAACAGAATTAAGGAAACAATTGAAAGTTGTTTCATCTACATCTACATCTACATTTACATTTACATAAGAAAAGATTAAAAAACAAAAAGGAATAAAAAATAAACATGAGAGCACCGTGAATCTCAATGTCAATTCATGGGCTATTTATATGGAACAACTATTAATTATTATTTTTTATGGTATTATTCTAATGGTCTCTGATTTGTTGCCATGAAATAATGTTAATATATTAAATTCATTCCACAAATCAATTTCTTACCATTTTGATTGTTTGTTGTAACTTCTTTCTTGAATAATGCAATAATTAGGTATTAATTGCAATAATTTCCACAATTTCCGTATAATTTTTGTAAAAATGGGTTCAGTTTTTCCCCTAATTTAAAGGGCTAATAAATTAGCATTTACATCTAATATGTATCCTCTTTTTTTCTAATTCTAGGCCTAATTACTAACAATTATTTTTTAATTAGGGGTTGTGCTTTTATATATATATATAGATAATAAAAAAAAGATATGATACAATCTTCTATATATTTTCATATATATACAACTAATATCCAACACCCCCGCAAACAATACGTCAGATTGATCACTAAGCAGAGCTTGGACTGAAACCCTTCAAAAGATGATCAAAGAAGAATTTTCGTAAAGATGTTGGCCAACTAAAGAGTAGATGGAACAAATTGAGTAGTTAATTTTTCATATTCAACTGACTCTCGAATGAAATGACAATCGATAACAATATGTTTGGCTTTCTTATGTCGGCCAACTGAACAGAAGATGGAACAAATAGAGGAAGAGATGAACGAGCAGCTTGGTTGTTTCTAGTAACAATTATAACATCCACGCACACCAATAAGTATATTAGAACCGAGCCTTGCATGGAACGAATAGTGAGGTGTCTGCATTGCTACGACGAAAACCAAGAGAAATAAGAAATCTGTGAAAGCATTGATAGAAAGAGATTGGAGCTTCGTGAAAACCATATAGAGCCTTTTTAAGACGTCAAACATTTGGATGTGAAGGATCAACGAACCCAAGCGGTTGCTCTATAAACACAAGGGTGGTGAGATGTCTGTTGTCTGCTAAATAGTTCAAAACAATGTGCAAGTATACACAATCAAAGAAGTAATGTAGTCTAGGAGACCAAATATTGAACCCTAGGGAGTGTAAGTGATCGTGCACACAATATTGCTTGCAAATTTGGTTGATTGTCTGAACCCCAATATCACTATCAAAAGTAACCACATCACTATTTTTCACAAGTAAATAGGTGAGCAAAAATCATTTGAGTTGTTGACTTCCCAAACTAGCCTATTCTATATGATTCAACATTGGTCTAGCATAACTTTTGAACCACAAAACCACATTAATATGCTCAGCAAATTGTCGCTCCATTGAAACTACATGATCTATCCATTCATCATATGGCTATGCATGAATTGAATATCAAATATGCAGATAAGAACAAGGTTTTTCTTATGCGATAGGTTTCCTCATATTTCTGCACAACAAGCATGTTGGACACTAGATCGCTCTTTTTAGCTTATCTTTTCAGATTAAACTAGGTGAAATAACTCAGAGACATTGTCATGTCGTAGAGTTTGTATAAAAACAAATCTGAATCAAACTCAAAAGCATAAAAAACAAAGAATCAACATATATTCAAGTCTAAAAATGGTCAACAACCCAATTACTACAGATTTAGTTTATAAACAAACTGCAAAAAAAAGATAAAAAGAAGTTGTTTAAAATCCTGGACATCGTCTACACAAACAAATCTTACAACATAAAAAACCCTTGAAGATCTTCTTGGAGCTGACTGAAGAACTCGCTATTCGCGTACAAAACTCTATCTTCTTCCCTAAGAAACTCTCTCGAACTCCGTGTACAAGTGATTATTTGTGATTGTGTAATGTGCATCTATCTGAACTCTCTCTCCACCTTTTTTATCACACTTTCCACTTGATTTCCACCACTTGGCCTTCCCGATTTACCCCTTGGTACTAGATTGGTTTATTGGGTGACACATGTCCTCTCCTTTGGACAAATTCTGCAGGGTACTTCTAATCTTGTCAAGAAGTGGTCCCAAACTTGATACATGGTAACCACTCAATGCTTCAGTAATGGCTTTCACCCAAATGCTGCTCAGAAACTCCAACATAACACATCCTAGGAAAAATACTTACATTTCCCTGCGAAAACTCAACAATTATCATAAACACAACTAAACAAGATGAATTAAGACAACAAGACAAAATGTACACAAATAACCCAAAATTCTAATTAAACTAGTAGAAGCTGACATAATAAACACAAATAAAAGGAAAGAAGATAACTATTTATGAGAGTTATCCCCCCCCACACACACAAAAAACATAGGATGTTTCTTGTCCCCAAAAACTAAAACAAAGACAAAAAGAAACAACAACCAACTCTAATAGCGGAATGATGCCCCAGTTAAGTTCATTTCCAATATCATCAACCCTCAATATTAAAGAAAATAGAATAGCTCAATAAGTTAACTTTCACTCAACACAACTTCAGTCTAAAAAATTCTCACAAGTTTAACAAAATACTCCAATCAAGTTTTAAAGTTAAAGTCCTAAAATATATTTTTATTGGTGACATGGTACAACTCTCAATCTTAACCCTAACTATCTTTTGAGCTCCTCTGATTATCAATACAACTGTTTTTTACTACTAATCAACTTCAGACTTATTCTTCACTAATGAAATTCATGCTACACCTAGACCAAAAGGTATTTATTAGCTTGGGTTTGGTAAATATGGATTAAGTGACAAATATAGTGCCATCATCCAATCTCATTCTTAAAAGAACTTATTCTAAAAATGAAGTAACCACCATTCACCCATTACACTAGACATCTTTCTAAAAAAAAGCGTACACACTTATAGCACTACAAATTTAAATAACACAACATTTTATTATTATAATTTTTAACGGGAACATGCTCTCTATATAAAATGATCAGAGCATTTCGAAACAGGAACACAACGAAAGGTGTGTTACCACCCTATTGGTCCCAAAATCAAAGAGCAAGTATATGCAGCGGAAGTATAAATGTTTACGGCGGAAGTAATAATCAGATAAACTTGTACTTGTTCTCCTAAACAGTTAGAACTTAGTTCAGGGTACTTGAAACGATTAATCTTAAGTCTGCTGTTATTAAGTCAGTTTAGCAGTATATATACTCTTCAATATTTGGAAAAGTATTGAAGGTTTTGAAAGTCAGTTTGCAGAACTAGACAAGGCAGAAATATAAGTGAAAGCAGTGAAGAACACATAATATTTATAGTGGTTCGGATCTAAAAATCCTATGTACACTCTTCAGACCCAAAGTCTGGATAAATCACTAAGTACAAGCCTCCTACGATCTATACACAACCCGTAGGCACCTCCGTCCTTCGGTCTGTTGTGGTCACTCGCCTACGAACTTCTTGTACGCTTAGTCTTCATGTTGAAGTGAGGATGACACCCCGCAGCCTTCTTCCTGGTGGTTGGATGTATACTATTCTTCCCAGAACTCAGGTGGTTGGCATAAGCCCTTGAGAATCAGAATCCCAGAGTAGGAGACTGACTGCTATGAATATATCTCAGAAAGATATATTCACCAAAGAGTAGGCTCAGCAGTAAAGTTGCAGCCTCGTGCTAAAGAGAGAAGTAGCACAGAGTAATAACTTGAGTCAGGAACACAAGTATCGTGTATGGAAACACGAAAACTCAGAGAGTTTAAGTGCAAAGACGGCTTAGATGAATGCCCTTTGTCGTGTGAAGATTTTCAAAATTCGTAAACGTTTAAGGTTGATGGACAGACCTATTTGTAGAGGACTCTTTGAGCATTTTGAAATTCTTCCCGTTGGACACATTAATTCAGTCGTTAGACTCATGGAAGATGTCGTCCAATCATAGACCATACCATAGGTCTACTCTTCTCTGCCCTGCTCTGCTCTATTGTGTCAGTGTACTTTTCACTAACTTTGTGTCAAACTAAGTTTCAGTATGAGGAATCCAAGTTTGGATATCCTCGTACTGACTTTAACCTGGGCTTGTTAATGCCAAATTTTGATCGAGCTTTGATGACTTCGAATAGCTCGTGCTTTAAAGGTAGATGCTCTTATACTGACTTCCCATAGTCAATATAGCTAGCCCTCATACTGACTTCCCATAGTCAGTATAGTTAACCCTCTTACTGACTTCTCCTAGTCAGTATGGAAATACTCCCTCATACTGACCTCTCCTAGTCAGTATGGGAATTCCCTAGTCAGTATGGGAAGACCCTATGCTGAGTACCCAAGCTCAGTCTTGGTCAAGGCCATACTTGGTGAGATTCAAGTTTCAAGGCGTGTGCTTCGTCAGTTCTCGAGCATCTCCTCTGCTCGGTCTACAACCACTAAGTTCTATTACAACTCAATTGATCCTCTATAAGGATCATATTTTTAGAACTCTAGGAACTGAAAAACTGACTAAGATGGCTTTTACAATCTTTGACCCACCAAAACATAAAAATTAAGGAAAGATTTCTCTAACAAAAATCCTAAAAATCTCCCGCTTTTTGGTTTGGTCAAAGCCATCTATAACCTAAGTTGATGAGGACTGGATAACTTTAGAGTTTTTATAGATTTGACATTAAGTCACTTAAACTCAGAAAAGTTCCCCCTCAAATTCAGCTTTCTACATAAGATCTTCTCCATATAGATTTGGAGTGATATTGCTCGATTGATTTTTCAATTTAGTTTAGAGCAATTTTAATCTTAAGTACGAGAGAGTGAGAAACCTTCTGATTACACTAGCGTGTGTAAGTTCAACTTCGAAGAATGAAGATCTTTATCGGACAAAAAGAGATTATCATCAACAAGCCATTTTATTCTTTAATAATTTTCATTACAAGTTTAGGAATAAACTAACAAAAAGAAACCTATACAGAACTATTACAAGTCTATACTAGGATGCTTCTGATCTTCATGTTCTTCAAACTGGCTGCTGTTAGATCTGAACCCTCATCCAAGGAATACAGATGAAAAGACTGATTGGCTTTTCACCATCCTTGGACTTTCTTCTTCCAGTAGTTTTTAGTTTGGGAGGCAGTGCGGAGGGCTTTGCACTTTATGGGAAGGAAAGATCAAATGTCTTCCCTTTTCTTCTCTTCCCACCTCCCTGCTTCTTCTTCATTCGCCAGGTTCTCCTTCACAAAATTTGCCATTGGTCGGCAAGGAGACGAGGCGAAGAAGCTCTCGAAATGATCATGCTCCATTGTTGGCATGTCACTTTTCAGACGTGAGCCATCTGACTTGTAGGAGGAGACGACAACGGTAGAAGATATCTTCTCATTTCTTCTGCTCCTTCTTTAGCCTCTGCATCCTGCTCACGCTGTAGATTCTAATGTCTTCTGCACCTTCCATACTTCTTTTCCCCCTCTTTAACTGTAACCATATATGGTGGTGAGACTAAGTCCGGTGGCTTGGGCTCCTTTTCCATAGTGCCAGATCGAAGGGTGATGGAAAATGAAACTGAAGTATAAACTCGGAAGGAATGGTTCGACAATGAAGAAAGAAGATGCTCTTCATCCATCCTTGAAAATATTCTAAGTGTTGAAACCAAACTTGGTTTTCTTCAGCATGTCAGTATGATCCACAGAGTATTCATCCTTCATGTAGAAACTCAAGTTTCTTCTTCTATTTTGGATGTCTCTGGAGATGATCTTTTCAGCCCTTAACTAGGTGGAGAACTTCATACTGTGTTGCGTGGACACCACTTGAAAGGATTTTCTTCAAGGAATGATTAAGTATGAAGTCTCTATGCTGAGATATACATGAATTCTTCAAATAGAGTTGAAACTCAATTTTTATTAGCAACAGATCGACCTTCATCGAACTTTCTTCATCAATATTTCCTTTTTGATTAGCTCTGTTGGTGACACCATTTGCGGATAATGGACGAAATAAGCAAAGCTGAGAGCTGGGACTTAGTTTTATTCCGCATTTGACTCTTCTTCTGGCATAATCTCGTCGATTTCCAATAAATCAAGTTTGATGCAAAGCTCTTTGAATCTGGTCTCTGGAAGTGTTTTGGTGAAGATGTCCGCCATTTGATCTTCTGTTCGGATGTACTCTACGGATACGTCCTTGTTCTCGACATGATCTCTTATGAAATGGTGCCTTATGTCGATGTGCTTGGTTCTGGAATGATGAACTAGGTTCTTCGTGATGCACATTGCACTCCTGTTGTCACAGTAGATCGGTACACTCCCAGCTTCAACTTCGTAGTCTAGCAATTGTTGCTTGATCTAACACACTTGGGCACAACAGCTTGCGACAACAACATATTCAGCTTCGATTATTGATGTGGCCACAGAGTGTTGCTTCTTGCTGAACCAACTTACAAGCTTGTGTCTTAGGAACTGACATGTTCCGCTTGTGCTCTTCCAATCGATCCTGCATCCTCCAAAATTTAAATTTGAGAAAGCATTTAGAGTGAGCTCATCAGTTTTGGGATACCGAATACCTAAGGATTATGTCCCTTTGAGGTATTTGACTATTTTTTTGGCAGCCTCCATATGCGACTTCTTTGGATTAGCTTGAAACCTCTCACAGACTCCAACTGCGTAGTAAATATCTGGCCTACTTGTAGTTAAGTACAAAAATGACCCAATGATGCCTCTATACATGGTTGGGTTGACTACTTCGCCTTCTTCATCAAGATTGATTTGAGCACTTGGGCTCATAGGAATCCTCAATGGCATGGATTTTTTTGGACAAAGCATGTTGATCAAGTCCTTGGTATACTTTTTCTGGTTGATAAAGATTCCTTCTTCAGACTGAATTACTTGAAACCTAGAAAGTAAGTCAGTTTACCCATCATGCTCATCTGGAAGTTGCTTTGCATAAGTTGGGCAAACTTTTCACACATCTTCAGGTTTCTGCAGCCAAAAATAATGTCATCGATGTAGATCTGTACAAGAAGGATGTCTGCCCCATCCTTTATCCTAAATAGTGTTGTGTCAATTTTGCCTTTTTGAAAGCCATTGTTGAGGAGAAACTGAGACAGCGTCTCATACAAAGCTCTGGGTGCTTGTTTCGATCCATAGAGAGCCTTCCTCAATTTATAAACTTGGTTTCTTTCTTCAAACCCAGGGGTTCTTCCACATATACTTCTTCTTTGAGCTCCCCGTTCAGAAAAAGCACTCTTCACATCCATCTGGAAAACTGTAAAGCTGTAGTGAGCGGCATATGCAAGGAATAGTCGGATAGTTTCAAGTCTGACCATTACAGCGAAAGTCTTATTGAAGTCGATTCCTTCACATTGAGCATACCCTTTTGCTACTAGCCTTGCTTTATTCCTTACTATGTTGCTTGTCTCATCTCTCTTGTTCTTGAAGACCCATTTGGTGCTGATAACTAACTGATGAGTTGGTCGATCCACCAAGTACGTCCTCTTGTATGGTGTTCCGTTCAGAAAAGCACTCTTCACATCCATCTGGAAAACTGTGAAGCTACTGTGAGCGGCGTAGGCAAGGAATAGTCGGATAGCTTCAAGTCTGACCACTAGAGCAAAAGTCTCATCAAAGTCGATTCCTTCACATTGAGCATACCCTTTTGCTACTAGCCTTGCTTTATTTCTTACTATGTTTCTTGTCTCATCTCTCTTATTCTTGAAGACACATTTGGTGCTGATAACTGACTGACGAGTTGGTCAATCCACCAAGTACCATGCTTTGTTTCTCTTAAATTCAGCATGCTCCTCTTGCATGGCGTTGATCCAGTCAGTTGATTTTAGAGCATCCGAGATCTTCGTCAGTTTTGATTGTTAAGAGATAAAGTAAGTAAACAATGTGCTTCTTTGTCTCATGCGAACTGAGTTAGCAACGTTGTCTAGCATGGCCTTCTCAGGATGATGTCTCAACCATTTTGGTTTCTAGAGTTGAGTGACTTCAAGCGGTTGAGTAAATGCTTCAGGATACTTAGTACCGTCTGCTCCCCATACTCAAACTTGAACTAAGGTTTACTCCACCATAGCTAGATCATCTGGAACAGGAACTTGTGTTGCACCATTTGGATTTGAATCCTCTTCTTCAATTGTGTCTCCAATTGGGTGTTCCTTGGTCTTCTTGATTCACTGCCGGTTGAACCTCTTCAGGGTGATCATCTTTATCTTCTGGTAAGTTAGCTTGAGTAGGCAACTCTGTTTTGGTTTGGCCTCCAGACTGAGCTGTATCTTTAACTCCTGAGGTTCCCCCTCGATTGATGTATGCGGCTATTGTTAGTTAACCAGTGGCCTCAACAAGATCGGTTGCATCACTGGCCTTATCCTTTGGAGTACTTGAATGATCATTGATTGATAGCCCGAGAAACTTTGTTAGAATTTTTTTTATCAAAACTGAGTTTCTTATAGCTATAATTGATCTCATGATCACCAAGTTCTAGGTCCTTTAAGGTCCTGCGCACTAAAATAGACTCATAAAAAACAACAGAGCTTGTCATTTCCATAAATCTGGTAGTTTTTGTTGAATACTCTATATCCCTTGTTTGAAGGGTGTCCATATCCTAGGAACAAGCCTTCATTAGCCTTAGGACTGAAAGTATTCAACTTAGACTTTCCATTATTATGGATGTAACATGGAGAACAGAAAGCACGAAGATGAGCTATAGAAGGCTTATGAACATTGTAGACTTCGTATGGGGTTTTGTGATGGCCACTGTTGATAGTGCTTCTATTTTGAGTATAACTTGCGTCATCTAGGCTTCTCCCCAACAGCCTTCCTTTAAGTCAGCTTTAGCAAGCATAGTGATTGTGAACTGGGGGGCGAGCGGTGCAACCTGGATGAGGATAGGTCGAGGAAGGTGTGGAAGGTGTACAAACGGGGACCACGTAAGGTGGTTACTTATGGTAACAATTCAGCTGAGTGAGGCGGTGTAGTGTGTTTTGAGTGGGTTTGTTTGGCTGTTGCCACGTCAACATATATTTAGAATAAAAGGCGAGTGAGGGAGAGAATTAGGATCATTGAGAGTTATATAGAGGGTTCGGGTGTTCCGAATAGGGAGAGGTG
The DNA here is from genome assembly GCA_026898455.1 of Plectranthus barbatus. NCBI lineage: Eukaryota > Viridiplantae > Streptophyta > Magnoliopsida > Lamiales > Lamiaceae > Plectranthus > Plectranthus barbatus. The sequence continues at coordinate 5,530 of JAPKLW010001034.1, read as the reverse complement.
ATTATATATAATCCTTCTTTGAGCGTGAAATTATAGTAGATTTGGTTTTCCTTTCCCTGATTTTTATCATTTGGTTCCGTTGCCGGGAAATGATTGTGTTTACGTGTGGGGACGTCGAGAATTGGATGGAGCAGATGGAAATTAGCGTGGAAGGGCTGATGGGGGCGATGCAGTCGCTGGAGTCAAAACTGAAAATTTGGATGGCACGAATGGAATCACTGCTACTGGGCGCGTCTGGGAAAGGTGGGGAAACTCCGGTCAGTGCAGGGATGGGCATTCTGGGTCCAATCAGTCGCAAAACGATAAGGGATCGAGCATCCAGCCCAATCCCACACCACAACTCAGGATATAGTTGCCGGACTTGGATGGGACGAGGGCCCGATCATGGATTACCTACGCTGACCAATTTTTTCTGGTCCATGGTGTTCCTGACGCTCAGCGAGTTGGCCTCGCAATGATAGCAATGGCCGGCGCAGTTATGCCGTGGTTCCAATTGTTGCAAAGAAGAGAGCCAGAGCTGTGGTGGGGAACCATGAAAGAGGAGCTATTGTTTTGGTTCGGTGATGCCAACATTGTCAACATTTATGAGTCGCTGGCCAAGGTGAAGCAGACGGCAGCCTTGGATGATTATATTACCCAGTACGAGGAGTTGATTGCGCAGGTGCCGGAGTTTTGTGATGCCATCACAGGGATTGCTTCCTAAGTGGGCTGAGACCAAAGCTACGATGCCAAATCCAGGGACCCATGCTCCAATCTTACTCGTCCCTAGTACAGATTGCTAGACAATTGGACGGGGCAGGGGGAACGTAGTCGTATTACCCATCTGTAGTTGCACCTTACATTCCCCCAAGTTCAGGACAGGAGTCGGGGAGGTCATACTACTCCCCACGACCGATTATGAGTGGGAATACTCGGTAGTTTAGTACCGGAAGCTGCACCGGGAGCAATGGACAAGGTCCTCTTCCTTCTCCAATGCCACGTTAGGCAACTGGGGGTATCGGAAGATCTCGCATGTGAAATACCAGAAGCATCATTTGGCTGGAACACGTTTCAAATGTGGCCTCCACTACAGTCCCACCCATCGGTGCCCGCAGATGACACTTAAAGTGCTAAATAGCGGCCTAGTTGGAGACGACGATGAAATTGAGGAAGAACCAGAGGGAATAGCAGAGGGAGAGCCAGGAGCGCAACTTGAGGAGCAGAATCTGCAGCTATCCGTGCTCGCGTCGCACGGGTTTAATGGACCGCACACCATCAAACTGGAGGTCCAGGTGTGTGGGCATCGTGTTCAGATGATGGTAGATAACGGGGCCACTCACTATTTCGTAGCCGAATCATTAGCCAAATTGATCGAACAGTTGATAGATAAGTCAGGTTGTGTGACTGTGAGTCTGGGGGATGGATCAAATGTGCAAACAGGGGGTTCTGTGGAACTTGCAATGGAACTGAATGTGGAAACTTACCACATTTCTTGCTATGTGTTCCCCTTGTGAGGTGTGGAGGTGATATTGGGTGTCTCGTGGCCAGCCACGCTCGGAGAGGTCAAGGCAAATTGGGGGCACCCAACCTAGCAGTTTGAGAAGAAGGGGAGGCTGCAGTTGCTACGGGAAAACCTTACACTCACGCAAAGGGAGTGCGGACCCCGTCAGCTGCGACAAATGGTGATGGAGGATGAAGAGTGGTGGCTGTGGGCGGCGGAAACTGTGGAAGAGAGCGGTGCTAAAACATGGACAGCGGAGCACAAGCAGCAGATTACCCAACTGTTGGAAGAGTTTGTAGAGGTCACTACACCCACCAACACCCTACCTCAAGTGCAGGCGCAAGATCACCGGGTTCCTCTCTTACCGGGGATAGGAGCAGTGTCAGTGAAGCCGTACCGATACAAGCAAACAAAGAAGGATGAAATAGAATGATTGGTAGCTGAGATGTTAGCTGCAGGGATAATTCAACCTAGCTCGAGCCATTTCTCCAGTCCCGTGCTCTTGGTGAAGAAGAAAGATAGCTCGTGGAGATTCTGCGTCGACTACAGACGATTGAATGCAGTTACAATGCTGGATAAATACCCCATATCGGTAATACAAGAGCAATTGGACGAGTTGCACGACACCCAGTGGTTCTCAAAGCTTCATTTCAAGATTGGTTACCACCAAATCCAAGTTGCCGCTGAAGTTGTACCAAAGACGACTTTCTGCACGCACTTCGGGCATTATGAATTCCTCGTGATGCCATTCTGTCTCACTAACACACCAACGACTTTTCAGGGGCTGATGAACGACATATTTCGGTCGCACCTGCACCGTTTTGTCCTTGTTTTCTTTGACGACATCCTCGTCTACAGCCGTACTTGGGAGGATCATATAGTCCATCTGCGGGAAGTGATGAAGCTGCTGTGGGTGCATAGCCTTGTCATCAACACGAAGAAGTGCTCTTTTGGTCTACGGGAAGTTGAGTACCTGGGGCATATTGTTTCGGGCACGGGGGTTCGGATGGATCCGACCAAAGTGGTGGCTATGATGTAGTGTCTGCGGCCACGGACTATGAAGGAGCTTCGGGGATTCTTAGGTCTAACGTGTTACTATTGCAGGTTCATCAAATATTATGGCAAGATTGCCTCTGCTTTGACGAACTTGTTGAAGAAGGTGGCATTGGCTAGTTGGCAGTGGACGTGAGAAGCGGATGTAGCATTCGAGAACTTGAAGCAGGCACTAACCACCGCGCCTATTTTAGCTATACCCGACTTTGCAAAAGAATTTATAATTGAATGTGATGCATCGGGTTTGGGAGTTGGGGCGGTCTTGATGCAAGACAAACATTCGATAGCATTTTTCAGCAAAGGACTAAGTGGTTCGAATCTGGCTAAGTCTGCATACGAGAAGGAGCTCATGGCCTTGGTGATGGCTATCCAACATTGGCGACCTTATCTACTGGGCCACCATTTTGTGGTACGATCCGACCAGCACTCCCTGCGCCAATTGCTATCGCAGTCCTTGATTAAATCGGCCAAGCAAAATTGGGCAGCCAAACTATTGGGTTATGATTTTTCTATTTTCTATAAAGCCGACCAACTTAATAGTGCTGCTGATGCTTTGTCTCGCTGCACGGGTGCAACAGGGGAAGATTCGCACTCTAGTCTATCGGTTTTGCAGGATACTTGCGGTGAGTTGGGAATTGTTGGGCTTCTGTGGTGCCGCAATGGGTGGATTGGGCAAAGTTGCGTGAGGAGGCCACCTCAGACGAGCGTTTGCGCCGTATTGTACAGGGGATTGAAGCCGGTAAAGCACCCAAACATTATAGCTTATCTCATGGGATTCTGTTCTACAAGGGGCGCATTGTGTTGTCTGCTACATCGGACTGGATTCCCAAATTATCGCGGGAATATCATGAGACTCCGACGGGAAGACATGCTGGTGCTTTCCGCACCTATCAACGACTAGCTGACAATATCTTCTGGAGTGGTATGATGAAGCGGGTGCAGCATTTTGTGGCTGATTGTGACATCTGTCAGCGATATAAGTACGACACTCAAGCCCCAACCGGTCTCTTACAGCCGCTGTCCATTCCAAGAGCGGTTTGGTATGATGTTTGCATGGATTTCATTGGGAGCTTATCAAAATCAAATGGGTTTGACTGTATCCTCGTCGTGGTGGATCATTTTTGTAAGTATGCTCATTTCGTGCCTCTGCTTAACCCATTCACAGCACGACGGATTGCCGAAGTCTTTGTTCGGGAAGTTGTTCGGCTTCATGGCATTCCCTCATCGATCGTATCTGATAGGGATCCCATTTTTCTAAGCTCCTTCAGGCAGGAGCAGTTCCGCACTTCGGGGACCCAATTACGTATGAGTTCTGCCTACCACCCCGAGATCGATGGCCAGACTGAAGTATTAAACCGCTATCTCGAGACGTACCTCCGTTGCTTTGCCTCTAAGAAGCCACGCGGTTGGTGTTATTGGCTTCCATGGGTCGAATATTGCTATAACACCATCCATCACATTGCAGCTGGTACATCTCCATTTGAGGTGGTTTACGGTCATCCTCCACCCCAGCTTCTCCATTACCTGCCTGGCGAGATACGGGCTAAGGCTTTAGCTGATTCTCTCCGCTCACGCACGGAACATCTCTCTCTTCTCCGTTACCATCTGTAGCGTGCCTAGAACCGTATGCTTCAATTTGCGAATAAGCATCGTCGTGACGTTTCGTACTCACCCGGGGACTGGGTCTACCTCAAGGTCCGTCCTTTTCGTCAAGTCACCATTTCTGGGGGTAGCGCGGGGAAGCTAGCACCACAGTTCTTTGGGCTATTTTGCGTCAGCCATCACGTGGGTGCCGTCGCATATCATATGGAGTTGCCCGCTACATCTTGCTTTCAATCTGTGTTTCATGTTTCATTGTTGAAACGTGCTCCGGGCCCAGGGGTAAGCCTTTGTCTCTACCGGGTGACCTCTTCCCAGCAGACAGGTTGTTCTACCCCAATCAAATTTTGCAGCATCGGTCGTTGGTCCGCGATGGCACACCGATTTCGCAGGTCTTGGTCCAGTAGGATGGGGACATCGCGGATACTGCATCTTGGATGGATGAGGATGAGTTTCGTCGCCAATTTCCACTCTACAGCCTTGTGGACAAGACTGTTCCGGATGGGTAGGCTATTGATAGAAAATTGGTGGGCGAGCGGTGCAACCTGGATGAGGATGGGTCGAGGGAGGTGTACAAATGGGGACCACGTAAGGTGGTTACTTATGGTAACAACTCAGCAGAGTGAGGCGGTGTACTGTGTTTTGAGTGGGTTTGTTTTGTTGTTGCCACGTCAGCATATATTTAGAAGAAAAGGTGAGTGAGGATGAGAATTAGGATTATTGAGAGTTATATAGAGGGTTTGGGTGTTCCGAATAGGGAGAGGTGATTATCTGTAATCCTTCTTTGAGCGTGAAATAACAGTACTTTTGGTTTTCCTTTCTCCGATTCTTATCACATAGTCCTTATTGCCTCTTTGAGTGTTCTATTTCTTCGCTCGACAAGACCATTCTGCTATGGTGTTCTGCAAAACTCAGTTTCGTTATCTGATTTGATTAATTTCACGGTGACTCCTTTACTATTTTGCACTTGAAGAATGAGCTCTGGAAGCTGTATCATCACTTCGTCCTAGCTCTTAAGTAGCCTCACCCATGTGTATCTCTAGTAGTCATCTACTACAACGAGAGTGTACTTCTTTCCTCCAATTGTAGGAGGCGTGACAGGTCCAAATAGATCCATGTGCAGTAGCTCAAGGATTCTTTCTGTGCTTGATGTGATGGTTTGATTCTTGAATGAAGCTCTGGTTTGCATTCCCATCTTGCACGCTTTGCAGACACCTTCTTCTTTCTTGAACCCTGCTTGTGGTAGACCTTCCACAAGCTTGTGTTTGACTAAGTGTCTGATTGACTGGAAATTCAAGTTGCTAAGCCTTTTATGCCATAACTAGTTGACTCTTTCTTGGGATAAGCTTACTGATACGTGCGTAAAATGACCTATATTTTGATGTGTGTACATGCTTG